>NQIM01000488.1:0-31096 GCA_003426235.1 Xylaria polymorpha | reverse complement strand
CACTACTATGCCTACCTGGACGGTGTCACTCGAAGGCTCAATGCCCCCGGTGCAAGTCGTCTGGTGAACCACGAAAATTTTGGAGAGATCCTCACCAATCTAGACGCCTGTATTGAGTTCATGGTGAAACATGTGAGTTCTTCTATCTATAATCTTTAAATTCTGAGGCGTCTTCTCTTGCTGACCTGCGACAGCCCGATTATCGCGATGCTGAATCATACTTGGCACGCTACCAGTCTCTCCTGACAAAGGCCCTTCACCTCCTCGAGGTGGGCTTCTCTGGCCATCTCGAACAGACCTCCTCAGAAATATCAAAACAAATCCTAGCAACACAATCCGAAGCCGCCCGACATGCTCTAGCGTATGGCCGTAGCGAGCAAATGCTACTCGAAGCTGATGGGCTGATCACTAATGTTCAACGGGTCATTCGCAATTGCTATGACCAATTTGGACACCCAATTCTTGGGGAGAATTTTGATACTTACTCGAATACAGCAATCAATCTTTTTTCAACCTACGCGGATATGCGAGACCGTAGTCTACGCCCCATAACGCAGCACGATCTGGAAGTTTTCCGGAAAGAGGCAAAGGAATCCAATGTCGAAACAGCCTGTCGTAACTTTATCAAACAATCTTACGAGCGGTCCTTCAACGAGGCAGGTCTTTTCTCTAAAGTCTTTTCTATAGAGCCGCAGTTCGATACAGATAGCCAATCGGTTTATGCTGCGTTGAAAACACAGCAGAGAGCTCTTGTCAACACGGCAAATCTGGCCCCTGTTGCCACGATATTGCAACCTGTACTTCAAAGCACTGATTTACAGGTGACGTGTAATCTGTTAGGCTGGATTACCAATGAGTATTTATTATTAGAGTATGATGAAGAGGAGACCCAATACTCGATACACTGCCATGATTTAACAGCAAGGCTCCTCACTGAGCACCTCTGGCCGTCCGCAGATAGCTCCTTCGAGACCGAAGTCACGAAATCCATATCAAAGGCCCCAATACCTCCCGAATCACTGAGGGCTGTACCAGTTGCCAGTAACACGGCGTCATCGAATGCATATCCCATCGCGAAACGCGCACTTGAGCTCTTGGCCATGTACGATCAAGCAATGCCAAAAGAGCGAAGTGTAAGTAATTTCCCGTTTCGAGCTGACTCGAATGGCCGACGCTGATGATTCTGGATAGCAAAAGTCAAGTCCCGTGGTGTTTCGGATAGTGATTGAAACGATATCGGCCTTACAACGCGCTGAGGCGCGCTTAAAGACGAATAAAGCAGCTAATCCAGAGCCAGATCCTGATCTGTTCATGATCAAGAACTTACTCATCCTCAAGAACGGTTTAATGTCTCTTGAACTCGGCGATGTTAGGGCGCAACCAGCCACTTTGCAATATTTCGGTCAGATTTGGGACGCGCTTAGCCCCCAGAACTGGATGGGACTGTTCCGGGGCATTCTCGGGGGCACTCTCTCGCTCGGGCTTTGGTCCTCGGTGTCGAACACGGGTGCAGCTGCCAACGGAAAGCCCGGTGGCAATCGTGCGCCAGCGCCAGCGGACCAGGATGCAAATGAGAAACTAGATGAGCTATTACGACAGAGCATTTACGCATTTACGCAGCGATGGGGCACGTTGATTAATGGAGCGAGATCCGGGAAAAGGGGGCAGCAAACTACCGTTAGTACTGAAAAGGAGCTTGATAACAAGCTTTCCGTCGCTTTTGGAGGACAGCCTGAAGTCATGGCCAAATTGAAGGAGGCAATTTATATCAATGCTCAGGCGCAAAAGGAGGTTAAAGCAGAGCGTAGCTCAAGATAGCGTGATAATTTTGAAAGGCCAATTGAACGAATTGCCTCAATATTATCGTAAATAGAATTGGGATGGAAAAACCATTAAGATTGTCTTTATTGCTTTTCCAGAATTTCACATCGGCACATCGATTAGGTTACCTGAAAACCTCAACCGCTAGGACTTCGTCAAAGATTAGGACATTGTCTCAGTAAGGTTAAGATGTTAGAAATCCGGAAATGTGGGCCAAGTTTCGCAGAATTCAACTACACAAGGATGTCACATCGAATCCCTGACGTCCATCTAATCTTTGACAGAGACAAAACCATACCCAGATCTAAGCTTTAAGCAAGCTCATAATTCTATCGGGTTTTTCTTATCCGACGCAGGGGCAAAATGGCGGAATCTACTACGCCGGAAATTAACCCTAACCCACGCCTACAGGCTTACTACGCGTCTCTCGAGTCGGTGATCGGATATGACCTGCTGCTGGGCGGCACGCGTCATTTCGGCTACTACGATGATCCGAAGGCGTATAACCCATTCCCAATCGCGAGCTCGCTGCGGCGCATGGAAGAGCAGCTGTTCCGCACGCTGCACATACGCGGCGGCGGCTCGGGCGCGCGTGTCCTGGACGCCGGGTGTGGGAATGGGCACGTGGCGCGGTACATGGCTCGTAAAGGCCTGCAAGTGACGGCCATCGACGTCGTGGAGAGACACGTGCGCAAGGCGAAGAAGACAGCGCGCAAGCTGGAGAAGGAGATGAAGACTGCGAGAGGCTCCCTGGAGGCAAGGCATATGGACTATCATCACCTCGACGGACTAGAAGCCGAAAGCTTCGATGGCGTTTATACCATGGAGACGCTGGTCCATGCTACGGATCCGGAAAAGGTTCTCCGCGGATTCTTCCGCGTCTTGAAACCCGGCGGCAGGATCGCTATGCATGAGTATGATAATGTGTTAGAGGAAGAGCGCGAGCGTGAGGAGGGTCAGCCTGAGGGATCTACTGCCACTGCAGTGGAAAAGAGCACATCTGGGAGTAAGAAGGGGAAAGGGAGGCCGGACGAGCACCTCAAGCGCTCGATGCGCCAGGTCAACGAGTGGTCCGCAATGCCGACGAACGCGATCTCGAGTCCCGGCGCATTCAAGCGCATGTTAGAAGAAGCCGGGTTCGTCGACGTCGAGGTGCGTGACCTCTCGGACAACATCCGGCCCATGACGCGGTTCTTTTACATCCTAGCTATCGTCCCATTCTGGATCATCTCGCTTCTGCACCTGGAACGCTACTTTATCAACACGGTTGCTGGTGTTGGCGCGTATCGTGGGTATGGCTTCTGGCGCTACGTGCAGATCGAGGCGAAGAAGCCCGGGGAGGGCGCGTTAGCAGAGCACGTTTGAGAGACCTATTTTCACCCTCGCCTTGTTGAACGATGCACAATCAGCTTGTTTGCATGTGACAAATGCCTTGCTGCTATGTGTGCGCCTTTGGTTGACACAAGGGGATATTCGCCGATCAACAAAGAAGACTTGAGTTGGCGAACAAATTGATTAATGTAGCACAAAGAGCACGGAGGCATGCTAATGATATTGTTACATTTCGAGGAAGAACTAAAGAATGGATTGTAACACAATCTTGTAGCCAATTGTGCTCACGGCTTGTCCGCTTCATCAAATCAAGAACAATGAAACAATGAGATAAAACGACCTTGGGCCCAGCGATATCGGCATAGACTTCGACATAGAGAAGAAAAGAATAAACTGATCGACTTAAACTTCATAGGGAATATTCTAGGTAAGTTGAGCTTTCCTGAATACACACTATCTACTTAAGTAAGGAGAACCGAATAACCGTCTCCCAATTCGATACACTGGATGTCAAGCGACAATGTCCACTCCGAAGCGCCCCCCTCTTAGAGGTCCGAGACCACCGCCTCGCCCAAAAACGCCTGCAAACTACATTCCTACGCCGGTTCGTACAGTAGCCCCTGCCGATGCGTTACATCATCTTCTTAACCAAGAACAAGGTTCTCCCGCTTCCGTGAGGGTGCATCCGCTTTCTCCATACCGGTTCATGAGCTTCGGCCAGCTCGGAATGGCCAGTCCAACGATGACGACGAACTCACTCAGGGACTCTTGGAGAAGTAAGAGATCTGCCCTGAGCGCTGCAACGAAAAGACTCTCTTTGAACCTGGAGCTGGGCAAGAACATTGTCAAAAAGAAGATAAACGCAGTCAAGACGAAAGCTATCCCCGAAGAGAAGGACAAGGACCAACTATCACCTTCTCCCAGCTCGTCGTCGACGGAATCCCTCTTCAAGAGACGAAGGCTCCCAAAGCTCCAGATTCCCGACCTGCGTATCGCCGTGGAAGAAGCCCTGCACAGCGCGTGCTCAACAGACACGCAGGGGAGCCCCAACTTCCGCATATTGGAACTAACGCCAACAAGCAGGGAGCTGAAGTACGAATGGCAGCGCCACGACCACCCGGCAGACGTCGCCGCCGAGTTCCATAACATGCTGTCGGCGCGCCGGAGGGTGCGCAAAGGTAAGTTTGGGGCCAAGGTCACAAGCTACCACAGGGCACGGCCGACTTGGGATGATCGCTGGGGGTTGCGCATCTCGAACGATAATCACGACGATCGGGCGTTGCTTAGACGTCTGACGGACGCTTTGCAGGAACAGAAAGACTGCGCCACTCGCCTGGTGCAGAAGAACCCCGGTTCGTATCCGGGACTTGAGGCCGTATCGGCCCCGGGATGCACATTGTCGTTATATTGGCAGCATAAGAGCTCGCATCGCTGACCTACCTGTTGTGAGTTCATTAGGCGGTCGAGCTGATTGGGTATCTAATGTCGCGTAATGTGGTGGGATGCGGAGGATTAATCGACTTACATATCATGCGGTGTTTTCTTTGATTTTCACTTTGCTGTTTCGTTACTGTTTATTCATTCACAAGATGACCATTTTGATATGTAATATGCACGGGGAATAATCGAGGCAGGGGGTAACTGGTAAGTAGCAGTTAACGATATTGCGAATCTATGTATAGAATACCTAGGTAGGTTAGTTACGCATGTCGGAATCTCACAATGACACCAAGCAAGTAGCCAAGCAATTATAAAATTCGGCCAGTGTTGTGATTGGGTGTCCCGAGGTATTATTGTTGGTTGCCAAGCTAGACTGGCTAAATTCCTCGCCAAATTCGGTGAATGAGCTTCCCTTTCAAGTCATGAGACACGAGGAAGTTGAGAAGATGGCGGCGGTGGCTTGTTCGACAATTCGCGAGCCGAGTAAAGAGATTCGATGTTGCCATCAACGTAGAATTCGTATTTTCAGCTTAGACTAATTCTATATCACAGTATAGCTAACCTTGGCTCTCTGCTGTCTCGACCTACGTTGTCGCGCCATTGCGAGATCACTATCGACTCATTTAGCAATCTGGCCTCTTCGCTAATCTTGGGTCCTTAGAACAGGTGTGCAGGAACGCTCTTTTCCCCTTGAATGATGTCCCCGTGGGCGGATCCTAGGGTCAATTTGCCGTATCTCTCGTCACTCCCTTACTATGTCTAGCCGGTCCCGCAAGTATCGGAATGTCATCATATTAGTAGCTGGGAGCCTCTTCATATGTTGGACACTATCGATGTGCTTTGGAGATGTGACTGGCTCAGAGTTCAGGCACTTGGTGCAACATATGAATGATGGGCCATCGCAGTTGATCGTCAACAAGAGCAGCTTTGATTGGAGTCAAGTTCCTTATCGGTTTCCCCCTGGCCCTCTGGAGCCATTGCCTACGGGGCCCTCCAAACATCTCCCAAGTGTCCAGGCACGATCCAAAGCTGGTAACGCGAAACACGAAAGAATTCAAGAATCTAGGCGCCGCGAGGTCAAAAGGACGTTTGTTAGCGACTGGGAGGCGTATAAAAGGTATGCCTGGTTGAAAGACGCACTGGCCCCAATTTCAGGGGGGTTCCGCGATCAATTCAGTGGCTGGGCCGCGACCCTCGTTGACTCGCTCGATACCCTCTGGATTATGGGCCTCCGAGACGAGTTTGACGAAGCCGTCGAAGCTGTCGCGAAAATCGACTTCGGCCAGTCGACATCGTCCAGAGTGAACACCTTTGAGACCAACATCAGGTACTTGGGTGGCTTGATCGCCGCTTACGACCTCAGCAAACGCGAGGCGTTATTGGTCAAAGCGGTAGAGCTCGGCGACCTTATATATGCAGCATTCGATACGGAGAACCGGATGCCCGTGGATTTCATCGACTTTGACGCAGCAAAAAAGGCGAGGGTTTGACGGTAGAGAGCTCGGTCGTCTCTGCTTCCCCGGGAACACTGTCTCTCGAGCTCACGCGACTGTCGCAGATCACGGGTGATCCAAAGTACTATGATGCTATTTCTCGTGTCATGGATGTTTTCTACCTCGGCCAGAAGAAGACTAAGCTTCCTGGTTTGTGGCCAGTGTTTGTTTCCATGAGCTCGCAGGACGTGGTATCCGGCGATCGATTTTCTCTCGCAGGTAGCGCCGATAGTTTATATGAGTAGTAAGTAATCCCGAAGCCATCATGGTCTTGTCTTGGCAGCTTTTAGGGATGAAGCTCCATCTTGCGATTAAATAGTGTCCCGAAGGTTTCCCACAGCTGCGATGCACTCAGAGATCTCTCTTCAAATAGCTATAAACTAATAGCCAGTGTTACAGCCTGCCTAAAATGTACGCTCTTCTCGGTGGGCTGGAACCAAAATACGAGGAAATGAGCATGAGGTTTTTAGAGGCCGCGAAGGCGCTACTATTTCGGCCAATGATCCCGACGAACGAGCCGATACTACTCCCAAGCAGTGGTAGTGTCAGACGTGGTAATAGTTTGGTATTGGACCAGGAGACGGAACATTTGGGTTGCTATATCGGTGGTGTTTATGCTCTTGCGGGAAAACTACTTCAAAATCAGGGGTATGTGAACATTGGATCGAGGCTGACTCTTGGATGCGTGTACGCCTATCGATCAACTCCTACGGGCATGATGCCTGAACGCATGAATATGGTAGCCTGCGAATCGTTCGAGAAGTGTGAGTGGGACGAGAAGAGATTTATTCAGGAAACGCGTAAACAGCGTGAATGTGAGTTATCTGCTCTCAATCCAATGCCCTCGAACCAATGACTTAAGCGCTATCTCACAGGGAAAGAACACTTGCCTCTTGGTTTTACTACCGCGAAGGATCCTCGATATATTCTGAGACCGGAAGCTATAGAAAGCGTCTTCATCATGTACCGAATAACCGGGAAGTCGGTGTGGCAAGAGCTTGGTTGGGATATGTTCGACGCCATTGTCAATGGCACGCGGACGGCGTTAGGGACGCACGCATCGGTACGAGATGTCACTCGCAAGGCTCCTACTCTGACGCAAGAAGATTACATGGAGGTATGTACGTATGATGTTCACTTCAATTAGTTAACTGACGTCAATGCAGAGTTTTTGGTTTGCGGAAACGCTCAAATACTTGTATTTATTATTTTCTCCGCCAGATATCATCAACCTAGACGATTATGTCTTCAATACCGAGGCGCACCCCTTCTTAAGGCCTGAGTAACGCAGGAGCCAAACCGAGATGCTAGCATATGAGAAATATCAGGGACTAATTTGTAAATAAAATTATTGTTAAAATACTACCTGACTTCGTTCACGACCGCGTCATAGTTACTTAAGTTAGATTAGATGGGTGGTTCACCAATCGCCGGTTGATATTCCACCCGGTGCGAATGCGGGGAATAGCAACACCATCCGTGACATAAGCCTTATTCAATCTTCCACTCTTGCTACTAATTGGTTGAAAGATGATTGGGACCTCTTAATTACTGTCTTCATCAGCCCATACCATTGATCGGTCCAGCAAGATTGCGTAGCTCTCCAAGCGTTGCCCAGATCACGCAATTGTGGGGGAAGGTTGCGTAGGATTTATTCATTTATAAAGCGAAAGCGGCCTGTGTCCCAAGGAGATCGCTGCTAAGAAGTAAAAGGACTTACATATAAAGAAAGGGGAAATATCTAACGTGGAATCGTATATCATGTCTACAACGACTATCACATCGACTGTCTTGGCGGTTCCGGCGCCCCCAGGCCAACCAGATATTTCTTATCATCCGAATCATGAGAAATGGCAGGCCCGCGTCGCACGTCGACTACAAGAGGGCAACCTGCCGAAATCGATCCCGGAAGGCTTCCCAGAGAAGTTAACGGGCGATCTGGTTTGGGAGGGCCAGACGGTAGCTGATACGTACAATTGGACGTATGTCTTTAGCCCTGAGCATCTGGCTGAGATTGATAGAGCCGTGGCTCACTTCAAAGGTATACAGAAGCGCCCAGGATCTACAAGTTAATAACCAGATGTTAAAAATCATATGCAGGGCTCGCTAAGCCGTTGGGATTCATCAGCCAGGAGACATTTCCCCTACCAACCTTGCACGCAGAGCTTCGCCGGCTGTCGTCGGAGCTACACACTGGCCATGGTTTCTTCGTCCTACGCGGGTTGAAAGTCGACGACTATACGCGCGAAGAGAACATTATAATCTATGCCGGCATCTCCGCCCACGTGGCGACACAGCGTGGAAGACAAGACCACAAATTTAACGGCGAGAAGGCTGATGTTGTCTTAACCCACATCAAGGACTTAACTTCGACGCCAGGAAATGCTTTAATCGGAAGCCCAGCGTACACGACGGACAAGCAGGTTTTCCACACCGACTCCGGCGATATCGTGTCGCTAATGGCACTTGAGGCGTCGGCCGTAGGAGGTGCGAGCAAGCTTGCCAGTACATGGAGGGTGTATAACGAGATAGCAAACACCCGGCCAGATCTCATCCACACGTTATCGGAAGACTGGGACATGGAGGTGTAAGCTATGCTACATTCGCCAGATGATAAGGGTCTGTGATTGTAACAGTGCGTGTCGCTAACGTGTCTACGCGTAACCGTAGGTTTGAGAAGTCCGACAAATTCGACAAGCCGTATACGAAGAGGCCACTGATATTCCACTTCCCGGCGACCGACACCAACCCCGAGAGAATTGCTCTGCAGTACGCTCGTCGCTCCTTCGTCGGTGTGTATAAGCCCCTCCCGTGCCTAATCCTTTGGTCTTATTATTTCGTACGATCTAACAAGTCCTATGATCTGGGACTGGAAGCTCTCGACTAACATATTTCCATGCACCCAGGTTTCGGCGCACTCCCTCGAAACTCACAGATCCCACCGATAACAGAGGCCCAGGCGGAAGCGTTGGATACTTTGCATTTCCTCGGTGATAAATTTTGCGTGAACACCGACTTTCAAAAAGGCGACATTCAATACGTAAACAACTTGGCACTTTTCCATGCGCGTGACGGCTTCATAGACACGCCTGAGAAACAGTATGGGTGCTGATCGTAACCCCTCACTTTCGTACGGAGTACTAACAAGATTTATTTCTAGACGGCACCTGTTGCGTCTTTGGTTACGTGATCCTGAAAACGCCTGGGAGTCCCCGAAGGCTCTCGATTGGCGGTGGGACCAGCTCTACAAGAACATTACGCCTGATAGCCAAGTGTTTCCGCTTGAGCCGTACATTCGCAGTGCAAGCAACAAGGGACGCTGAGCGCATTCGTTATTCTGACCGAATTTGCAGTACTTTTCTCAGTTTGAGGAGTGTCATAGCGTTAAGTAGAGAATATGCGTTGCGTGTTAGGTCTATCTACTGCACGACGATGGCTGGTACTATTACAAATAGATCTACAACTAAATCCAAAGTCTCTCAGCAGACTCTATTATCAGCTTTCGTAAGCTCTAACGTCTCCGCGCTATATTTTAATCAAGTAGAATCTCGTAGTTATCCCTTGCAACACGGACCGGCTCATCGCGGTTCCCGTACTTCCGTCGGACTAATTCGAAGATTATCAGGCCAGCGCTCGTGGATGGTACTTGTCGCTGCAATACTCGGAGTCAGTTATCGCCATTTCGAGTGTGGTCTATGAGTGTTTTTAGAGGCTTCCAGACGCTATCCTGGCCCAAGAAGGGAGCCTAGTGCTCTGACAGTTACCAAAACAAGGAGATTGGAGAATTCTTACTACTGTATTCCACCAAAAGCTTCGGTATAACCAGCGAATTATCCCTCTACGTTCTGATGTAGCTTCCGAAACACATTGGGCCCAAGTCTCCTGGTATGCGTGATAGTATGCCCTCAACATTCTCCATCTCCGCCTCGGCTTATTAGGCTTAGCAACAATAGCCAGCCTAACCTTTTCCGCCTTGGCATCAAGGTCTTCCAGATGGTCCCAGTACTTGACCTGGATTAGGGTCAAAGGATGAAGAACAACCTGTTGGGCGAATGATGCGCCGATGCCGGCTAGTAGCAAGAACATAGGCTCGATAGCGTAATGAGGCCGGATGATAACTGGCTTGTTCTCGTCTTGTGAGGTGGGGCGCTTTCTTGCAAGCACATCAATTGTATCTTGGCTCAGTCCACTGTAGTACCATCTAATAAACTTGTAGTAGCCTTGAGCTTTGACATATTCAAAGGTACTGAAGAAGATAGCGCTGCCGAAGCTATCTTTCAAAAATGACAAGCCCCAGCCAGCAAAGACACCTCGTACGCCGATTTCGCGCAGCTTCTCTGCTGAAAAGGACCATATACTCTTCGGTTTACCGCCGTTCCCTTGCATAAGATCTCGATGATCGTATCTAGCCTGTATGGCATCAAGGGGGGCGGCAACAATGCTCTGAATGCTTCCTGCAAGAGCATATTTTAATTAAAAGAAAACTTAGAACTTAGAACTTGATAGTTATATGTAATAGTTTATAAACAAGTAAGAAAACACTTAAACTATACCTGCCAAGAAACCCGCGGTGAAGGTATGAATAGGCTCTGCCGGTGGAAAGACCCGACGCCGTGACCTGGAACTTTCCTCGTGGAGTTGTCCAAGAATTTGTAAATAGCTGGTGTAGAGCAGAGCACCGACCCCAACGTTGGCGATGAGCGGCGGAAGGATCTGCTGCGGCACGACACCCCAACCTTGCTGGCGTACAACTGTCGAGATCAACCCGGGGGTCGTGCCACGAGCCCATTGCCAGGCCTGTCTGAGCGTGAGACTAAGCCGTGACGATGTGTGGTCCCTGGCGACGGCCTGTGCAAGCAGCTCGGTTTGCGCTTGGTGGATGCTTCTAGCATAGGCAAGATAGTCCACCCGCGTGCGGAAGAAGGCCTTCACGGGTGCTCTGAAATAAAAAGCAATAGCCTGGGCACTAAGTGCGCGAACACCAGCGGCTGACGCGGCTGTCGCGGCATTATTTCTTGACGGCTTCTCGAGGGCACCGTCGGGTGGCACCACAGGTAGAACACCTCGGTAGATATTATTGTCTTGGCCTAAGCGGGTTTTGTCATCGTGGCCTGATGGCATTGTTGGTTTCCCGTATCATTTTGGGATCGTGACGCTACTTGATAGTTTAGTGAGATATATGAAGATGAGCTCTAGTTAGGTACCTAAGGTTCCAGGTTGAAAACGTGACGCCTCATTTGACTGAAATATCCGTGTAAGAAGGTATTTGTTAAGCCTACATAGCTGCATATCTATCTACCCGTCTAACTTCCATTACCTCTAGTAGGTACCTACCTAGGTCATACCTTTCAACTTAGGTACGAGGTTGTCCACGTGCAGTTCCTTCTGTGGACTACCTAAGTTAAGTATGCATGCTTCAAGTTTCATGTTGGCATCGATCACATGCCTAGCTACTGCTGTGGCATCAAATACCTAAGGGAACTACCCAGGTAGAGGTAACGCTTGGGATCCGAAGAAGGTCTGGAGTCGGAAAACGAGTCAAATGACCTCATCACGCTATGTGGGTCTGCCCTGGTCCCTGCCCAGGCGCCACCTGCATCTTTTAACTAAATATGCTTAAATACTTATCTAGCAAGTCAATTAATCGGGGGACTATGAGGTGCCCTAAAAGTTTAAGGCCCGTCAACCCCAGATCTCACTGTCGGTGCTAGATAATACCTATCCAGATACCTACCACGAGTAGGTACATAGGTAGCCAGGTTTCCCTCCCAGCTCATTATATAGGTATTTTGCCTTAGCCGAGTTGTTCTACCTCGTTATCGAAATCCGCATCATTACGTTCCGGACGATCGCCAGAATGAGAGTAGACTTGAGGCCAGGCTCAAATACCTACCTGCGCCCCAGCCCATTTCACTATCAGGATACATGCAATGTCTAGATATCGCGTGTCTGCGTGTGTGCTCTGGAGACGACGGCTTTCTGCAGCAATCACCCCTAGTGTTTGAGGGGCACTGGCTCGGTAGTTATAAGAATCAGAGAAGTTATTCCGCAATCATCAAGCACGCCACCGGTAGTGTATTTACTTACCTACACTCCCACACTTTGTTAACTTAACCTTGGGATCTCTGGTGCGTCAACACCAGCACCACAAGCCTCCTTCGCCCAGCTCCTGAGGACCAATACTAAATAAGCTAAAGCTAATAAAGACGTGAGCCTCAATGATATACATGCAGAACCTTCATACACGTAATGTTGACTCTGGGTTCTATCTCGGCGCTGCCAATTGAGGCATTGGGGAGTTGCCAAGAAAGAAACGTCAAGAACGTGAAGGCATGATATTCTCTCTTCAGAGAATCCTCCTCAAACTCTGCGATGCTAGCAGAAAATGACATTTGCTGAGCTTGAGAACACGACTTTCAATAGTTTTCGGTTCTAACATACCACCACCCCGATTAGTCGATGTATGTCTCAGCGAATGGGGGGCTAGGCAGGTACCTGCCCAGGTGGTGAGCTTATTTATCTAGGTAGGTTATAAACAAAACAAAAAGAGGCATCAATAAATACAGTAATTGAGGTGTCCGATACGTCAGCCTCCCATGATCAACGTTCATCCTGATCCGTATTTGGGGGCTGTTGACTCATGTCTCGGGGTTTCATATGAACGATGTGGTATAAGGCGTTATGTTGTTTTGATCGGAGACGTTTTCTGCGTTCCAAGGGCCGATTGATCGGCTCGCAAATAAACCCAAGAGGGTCCCCGAGTATCCCGCAGCGCGTATTCACTGGCCGGATTCTTGGCACTGGCATCTTGCAAGACATGGCTTGCCATATCCCAATTTCCGCCTGGAAATCAAGGGATTCCTCACCCGTTCCCTTAGGGAATTGAGACGTGAGACTCACGAGACGTGGTATACAAATAGTCGTGGACTTCTGCCGCTTCATCCGTTCTTCATCCTACAAGCTCATCATCTTACTCCTACAGTCCTTTTTTCCCCACCATCACCATCAGATTCCTCACCTTAGTCATTCTTTAATTCAAAGGAGAAAATTATTCCATCAATCCCCAAGAATCATGCAACTTTTCGGTTCTCTCGTCGCCATTCTGGCTGCTACCACCATCGCTTGTGAGTGATTTCTAGTGTCGTTCTCTTGCTCCACTGGTACATTTCAGAGCAGGGAGACTTTCCCCTATGCACATTCGCGTGGAAGCAGCGTCATACCCAGTATGTTTGTTAACTCCGAATGTTATAGTGCCCACTTCGAACACCCCTAGACAACTCGGTGCTCTCGGTGCCTTGGGCGGAGCTACCTCTCCAGTCTCCATGATTCTTTCGCAAGTTGGAAAACAGGTCCCTTCTGCCCTGGGGCGGCTCGGGGGTTCTCTTCCTGGAGGAGAGAAGGCCCCAGCGAAGCCAACAAACGGCACGGCACCTGCAACCAAAAAACCTGACGCGGGAGCACTTGGCCCACTGAGTGGTGTCCTTGGTGCTGTTGGTGGCGTTTAGTAGGTGCTACCAAGCTCTCTTCTAAGTTGATTATGATAATTAACATGCTATAGATTCAAACGAGGGCATCCTCATACTTCCAATAATCACACGTAATTAGTGCAGGGGCTAAGACGTAATGGAATGTGTCGTATAATCGGACGACTGAGGGGGTTTCTAATGACACTTGGGTGTTCTCACTTCCAGATTGTAATGACGTATGTCATATTTAACTAAGATATGCCCTTCCAAATTGACAGCTATTCTTTATGCTATGCATTCGGCAAGCCATCCCGTGATATATTGGCTACTATCCTTCTAAACTGCGGGCCCAACGCTTCAACTACCACCGACACGTCAGGAGGCGCAGGGGCACTTTCAATAGCCGTATTCATATCCGATAAGCCTGAGTTAGCCGGGTTATCCGGTCTTCTCACCGCCCTTAGGCCGTTAACGTCCTTCCCTGAACGTAGCGCACCTTTAGGTACCGATGGAGTTATTAACGTCTCATCAAGAAGAGCTTGCCATCGCCTTGCGTATATTCCAGGCCCAGAAACATCCTCGGCGTCCTCGCAGCTTCTCCCATGCAAATCGTTAATGACTTTTTGCATTTTTATTCTTGATTGTTCAGAGAGTGTGGTGAGATATCTAGAATGGACCTCAATCCTTTGGAGAACCATTTGCTTCTCGGAATCAGTGAGCTTATCAAAGGCGTCCTGGAGGTTTGGCCCCATATCTCCTCGAAGCTTTCCGCGAATAATGATGTTTTTTTCATGCGAGTCATCTTGGGACTTGCGTTGGAATACTTTAATGGCACTGTCAAAAACCAAAAGTTAGCAAATACTGTTGATGGTGAGGGTCTTCAGATGTTCTGGAGTAAGTGGGAGTAAAGGCTACGAAGAGCGCTAGAGGGCGAGCGAGAAAAGAAACACTCTAGAATGCGTACTCTTTCATCCATACCCGCCATGTGTCCCTTAGTTCAGGACAGCCGCTGCAAAAGTCGTGAAGATACGCCCATAGTAGGTGGTGGTTCCTTTGCAGCAGCTTCACGAAGTCCTTGACAGCTAGCGAACTCAGCATTGAGTTACTATCTTTCGTTCTGGGCTTTGTTGTTTTAATGAAGTCTTCCAGAAAACCCTCCAAAGCACTGAGGTGTTTTCGAAGATCCACATTCTTGTGAATAACTCGAATCATTGGATCTAACGCCCCCAAGCCCTCTAAAACGATAGCAGTCGTAAGGTCGGGATTCGAATTGCAAACGACGTCTATGATATGCTCTCTATCCCTAATCGCAACTTTAGCTGCATAATATTCTAAGCATGAAGTGTGCTGACGATCTGTTAAAGACTCTAAAAGCTGCTTGTTCTCAGCTTCGAAAATCGTAACGACTATAGACTTTTGCTCCTGAATGCTTTTCTTTCGGGCCGATTCGCGCTGTTTTCGGTCTGCGGCCATATGCCTATCGATGGCTATCATTTGTTTATTAGATATACCTTCTGGATCTAGCTTGATCTTTTCAGTTGCTTTGCGAAAATCACTGGCATCCCATTCGAGCACTAGTGAGAGGATCCTGAGTGTTGTTAGGCTTCTGTCTTGAATATATTAATAGCTTTAGTTACCTCTGCACTGAAAGATGAGTAGTTAGCAACGGCCGTGCTAAGCGAGCCGTAGAGCTGTGGCACAGAAAGTAGTCACAAGAGGGGCAAGCAGATCTAGACAGGACTCACTAAGATTCATTCCATCGGCAGCGTTCGAAGTCAAGCCCATCCAATTCGAGATTGCTCCTATGCTGACCTTGGATAGAAACAACCTGCTCATTGCATTGATCATACTCGCAGCGTTGCCGACCCGGAGTGTCTTTTTATAACACTAGAGTCAGCGATGGCCGCATATGGTGATTCTTTAGAGTTGTGGGAGCTTGCAGGGGTAGCCAAAACAGAACACGCCCACTTATGCAACTTGTGGCTCTAAGACACACTAAAGGAGGAAACGAAAGACTCTAGTAACTCACTTGGCTGATCACAGTGTAGGGTACTAACTTATGTATGTTCTCGATGAGTTTAAGTAAGTAGGGGCCTTCTGCTGAGAGGACAAAAGCACGGTGGAGAAAGGTAGCAATATAAAATTCCGCATTTTCGATGGCTGTCTTAAGCGCGGGGGAGTGGGCTTCAAGATCCTCGGTATGCGTAAGCTGGTCGAATATCTCATCGATCAAGTTTCCGTAGACCAGATGAAAGATGCAGTCATGCCATGCTCTCTCAAGATCCTCGGCCTTCTCCCTATCATAGGGGTAATGTAGATCCGGTATGGAGTGAGAGGGATAGGGAACGCCGGTAAGAAGTCCTCTGGTAATGGCCTCGTGGACGACGGATGCTGCAGTGGCCAGGCGCTTCCGGGTGCCTAAAGTGCCCTTCTCGTAGCTGTCAGAAAGGTCGGCATCTCCAAATTGTTTCATTATCCCCTTAAACTTGACCGACCAAAACTCAGTCGACAGGTCTCTGACAGCAGGCGCCCCTAGAACTAGCCTGGAGAGAAGCAGCTGCAGCAATGGCGACGCTGAGAGACCATGTGGCTCGGCTGATCTGCCCTTGTCATCGCGGTCGACAAATGGCCACCCATAGTTCTCAATAGCCTCGGGATTTTGAAAGCTTTGGACCTCAGCATAGGTTTCATGGTGGATCAAGATGTCAAGAAGGGCTCGAAGATGCGGGGGTGTCAAACCCCCCAAAGCAGTCATGCTGGGCCACAGAATAGGTACGCCAGCACGGTACACATATCCAGTACCTAATGATAGATAGTATGTCGACCCCGGGGATTAATTTGGCGATTATTGCAGTCGTGTAGTCAAGGTGAGCTTTGCAGAAATCATCGCTAAACACTGCATGATGCCCTGTCCGTTGACGTCAGCGTCTCAAAGACTCACCATGTGCGGCGTACCAGCTACCTGGTACCAAGAGAGTGGCCCAAGCTCCAGCCCCGATCCAGACAGCAGGTCACAACACTCACTGAACGTACCTCGGCACACATGTGCATATAGTACCTATACTTACAGTAGGTACATTCAATGTTATGTAGTAGATACCTACATCCTAGTATAACACTCTACCAGTAGGTAAATTTGAAGTCTCTGGTTTTGATTTCAGGATCAACATTCCTGCTCTGAGGTACACATGAATGAAGATAATGGGTTTGGCACGTTTCCTCTTCGTAAGAACCCAAGACACTTGGGTAAATGTACTTACCTCTAGATACACATGTGCAGGTATTGAAGTAAGTACGGCCCGGTACCTGGGTACTTGTTGGAGTGGCTGCCCCACGATTGCCCCCTGGCCCACTGTTACGGGACACTACCTACGGCTAAAGCCTAGGCCCCGCCGTAAATTCAATAGCCCTTAATTTCTGTACTGTATTCTTACCTACCTATACTTGATGACCTCTTTGACTTGAGAGAATATATTGTTGTATCTATAACATCAGAAGACGTGATAACCACCATTTTGACGGCAATTGTTCTGAAATAAGCAAATGTATGATAGTTTACTTGACATCGAATTGGAGGCTCCATCGTATGATAAGTATCCAATGCAGTCGAAGGTGGCTCGATAACTCCTGTAATCCAGGTGACAGATAGTCAATACTTGCGCTACCTACATGAAAGAGAATCAGTTCCCGACTCGGAGCCTTACTGCCTTACTGCCTTCCTACATAAGGTAAGTTACCTAGGTAGGTAGCTGGTCAAGTGACACTGGCGAGGCTAGGTAGTTCCAAACTGACAAATTAGGGCTGTACGCGTACGCTTACTACCTAGGTTGGTACTGCAGTTAACGACCTACCTATCGTGATGGTTTGCGCCGACAAGGCGGCTTGGCACTACCGTCTATATGCCGGATTATATGACCAAGTCTCATGCCGACACTGTCTACAGTAGATAAAGTACTTGACTTTATTAACTAACTCGGGTCCCTCATCCCACATCCCACACATCCCGCCGGACCTATGGTGCAGTAGGTAGATACCGTATATGCAGCGATTTGCTTTCTACATACTGTAAGTAGTAGAATTGTTGATCCGGGCTCTTCGTGCAACCTCTGATACCAACTCTGATAGGTGGATTATTGGTGTGACAGCTTGTTGTTGCCTCATCGGAGCTGACAGGCTTCGTGTGGAGCAATAGTCAACTTACACTTGCCACCCATTTCAGCTTGTCCACAACCAATCAGTTGATAATTGACGCCGGCCTTGTTGAGTCTTTATTGATGGGGCGGCTGATTAGGGCTTACTGATTGACAGTGATTTGATGTACCTACTGTAAGTAGAGCTTCGTCCCTCTCTCTATCTAGTAATAATCCAGTCGGGCCGCCGACAACGAGCCCTGATCAAAGACCCCGTCTGGTCCGTTTTTTCCTAACGATATCTTCTGCCTGCTTGCTTCGATGTCCTGACTGCCGACGTCGGCAAATCGTGAATGTGGGGCTGATTGGGACCCTTGTTTGCAAATTACCGGCAGAGGAGATGTTATATTAAGAGAAGGTGATGGCGCGCCTGATCAATGTCGCCAAGCGGATTCAAATAGCCAGCATCATGACAATTACCAGAGGTCGTATTCTCTACGGCGCCTTCTTTCACTTTCCCTGTGCTAGTAGCAGCATCACGTTTTTCACAATTCGCTGCTCCAATCATTCTCGAAGCTGGCAAAGCCAAGGTCCAAGACATTCACCAGAAAGCTTGAACTGATCAAGCTTCGCCAAGGGCCGGGTGGCGCTGCGATAACATCGCCAGAAACCTGCCTGATATGGTATAGCTAGCGATCGACCCGCTGGAATGTGAGTTACTCTGTCAGGTATGGACCGCATAATACCAATATACGCATTTGGAACCACTCAGCTTCGCTGCTACAAGATTGGCTCCTCCGAGGATGACTTCAAATCTCCTTCCTTATCGCATCATCGGAAGCGCCCGTGACGCCGCATTTGGTTGGCTTACCCCGGGTTGGAGATTCGCCAAGATATGTCGGAATAGAGGCATGCTGTGTGAATGGACGGGCCATCTATTTCTTCTCTGCTAAGTACTACGGTGCCATCAGCTTAGTATAGCAAACCAAAAAGTACTTAAGGGATCCCGCGACCTGTCTCGTCTCTTACACTCCCCGTGCTATATCTTCTTTACGGCTATCCAGGACACTTGTTCTTCAATCGATTCACCATGATCTCAAACATTCTCCCCGTCGCCGCTCTCGCTGGCGCGGCCATGGCTGCTTGCCCTCTATCTGTTGAGATCACTGGTGCCAATAGCCACGTTGCTCAAGTCGCCGTCACCAACACCGCTAACGAGGCTATTACTGTCTTTAAGGGCAACACTGTCCTCCTTGACCATGCTACCAAGGATCTTCTGGTAGCTGACGCTTCCGGCAAAGCTCTCCCATTCGAGGGTAGCTACGTTAAGTATAGACGAGTCGGAATTGCCCCCGAATTGTTCCAGACTATGTGAGTAATTCTTAGAGCCAGTTTCTTCATATTCTGGCAACCCCCCTGCAGATGAATCCCTCTTTTCGGGTCAAAACTGTGGTTGACAGAGTCCAAATCCCTTACAAATCACGTTAAAGCAATGGCAACTGACTCCGAATGTTTTAGTCAGCCTGGTGAGACTGTGAACACTGAAGTCAACGCGGCCACGACATACAGACTCGCCGGCGTTGACCAAGCCCATGTCTCTGCTCTCCAGGGCTTCCACTACGTGACGGGCAGCACTGCTCCTACTTCATTGAAGGAGACTTCGTTTTGCGAGGCCACTTCCAATTCGGTGCAAATTACCCCCGACCAGAGCAAGGTTGCTGCGTATGTGCTATTATCGAAGTGCTAGTAACTTCAGAAAGTCAGTCGTTCTAATAAGGTGTTAGGGACCATCTGTCTGCTCGGGCTGAGCCGGCTTTCAACTCTCGCGTCCAGAAGCGCAGCGTCAAGTACAGCTCCTGCAGCAGCTCGCAGACTTCAACCTTGACCACAAGTGTCAGCGATGCCATCTCCATGTCTAGCAAAGCCAAGACAGCCGCTGGCACGTCCTCTTACTACTATACCACTTGGTTCAAGTCGACCTCAGTAGCCTCCAAGGTGCAAAGCATTTACAACAGCGTAACCGGTGTGCAAACAACATCGCCCACTATTTCTTGCACCGACACATACAATGGCTGCAGCGATGGCAGTGCGCTACTATAGTGAGTAGTTCCCATGATTTCAGAAGGCGAAATATTCTAGTCACAGCTGGAATTCTACCTATGAAATTATCTACAGCTCCATGAAATTTATAGATACTTTTTGAGGCTCCGATCACTGACACTAGATGTTTTAACAGCACTGTTCCGTCTGCCAACGTCGTCGTACCCTGGTGAGTACTTCAAAAAGAAAGAAAATTTTTGAAAAGTCAACATGATTTCACTAACGCATTGTGAAAGCCCTAATAATGGTTTCTGGTCATTTCCTGAACTAGCTTCCAACTGCGCCGATGATGATTATGATAAGGGTGGCTCTATCCTCCACGAGTTTACTCACCTTGTAAGTGATCCCCTCTTCCCTTCTCCTTCGTATTACTTCTTCCGACGGGTTTTGGAAGAGAGTGATCCTCTCAAAACCGACTCTTCTCTCCATATCACTTAGAAACATCTTAAAAGACTTGGTTATACAGGAATCAGTGCTAACTCTCGGCGAAATAGTACGGCACCGATGACTATGCTTACGGCCAAACCGCAGCGAAGCAGCTTTCGGCTTCTCAGGCGGCTGCTAACGCCGATACGTATGAGATTTACGCCGGCAGCGTCAGACTTGGTGGCTGCAGCAGCTAGACGGACCATTGGAAATCCTGGGAAGTTGTATATAAAACCTGTCAATCAAAGATATGGGGAAAAAAACGGTTCTGAGAGTGATCGTAGTCGTCTGTTGACAAGTCATTTTATCAGTTATCAAGTGACTAACTACCTTGTGATGCATGCCAAACAGCCCTATCCAAGCTTCAAATAATCAGTACAGTATAACTTCACATGTGCCTCATATAAGACTGTATATCTCTAGTAGGTAGCATCACATGCAATTGTGTCCTGCGTACTTCGCTAGTGCCACATAAGAATGTGGATAATGCTGAGTGCGGCTGGTAGTAGTCATATTGCCTTCGCTTCGATGTTCGTGCTTATTCTATTCTCAAGTACCATTCTATAATAATTAACCAAAGATGTGAGCTAAGTCATTATAAGGCTCGCACGTTGTATCCGCTATAGTCTTAATATCACGACCTACTATTGTGCCTGCAAATCCTTTCCTTAAAGGTGACCTATAATCTAGTACAATTGTTATACTAGGCTAAAGATCTATTTTAAGGACTAGGTTATATTAGAACTAAGTGCTAGGGTTTATAGTCTAGGAGCTATATATTTATATATATAAATATAGTAGGGTAAATAATAGTATAAAAATACTTGTTCCTAGGCAATTGTTTTTTAGTTAATAGGCTACTTTTTTAAGTTATTATATTATTTTTTTTTTTTTTTTTTTTTAATAAAATATATAATTTACTATAAATTGTTTTTTAATAAAATATATAATTTATTATAAAATATTTTTTAAAATATTTTTTAAGTTTCTATTACTATATATATTCTGCTTATAAAGTAGGCAGAATATATATAACAATATATAAATATTAAATAATATTTAGCTATAAGTTATATATTCTATATAATAAGAACTAGGCTAAGTCCTTTATAGGTTATATCTATTTGAAAAATGCACGGATACTTTTAGGTTAGCTAGGGGGGGGCTACCCTTAGTTTGTCTGATCTCTCTGTCGATGCGGCGCATTACGGATGATATGCAAGACAGTGCAAACGTGGTCAGTGTAGGGTTGATTAGCGCAATCTACGTCCAATCGGCGGGAGAAAAGGGAGGGGTGGGCACGAATCTCGCCGGCATCAAATGAAAACTTTGAACTTTGTCTTGACTGGGACTAGGTTGATTGGATTAGACGTGCATTCGCTCGTACTCGGCGTGGGACGATTCGCACACATTTCTGACGTGAGTGCAGAGATGATATTGCATCACTGCCAATCAATTCTGTGGGTAATCATACACCGTTTTTAGGAGGAAGAAGGGGGTGTTCAGGAAGTTGCATATATATAAAGTTTGAGGGAAGGGGAAGTGGAAGGGAAAGTGGTGAGTGTGCATTGATTTTCACGGTCTGTATTGATCGAGCGTGAAACTTCGAACTTTGGAACTGAAGTAAGAATGCAGCAATGAAACTGAATATTCTGGTATCTTGGATTGAAATGATCTGCGCCCCCAACTTTCCCTGTAAGTCGTGAAACTGGATGGTACCCAACAGAAACAGCACATGGAAGTGTTCTCCATCTTTACCAGAAATGACAACTCCACCACAGGAAGAATGTCTTATCCGCCCCATAATATGCACCAGTATCAAACCGCAGCTTCTAGATGCTCGACCCTTTAAGCCGACAACCGTGCCAACGGGAGGCGGATATTTGACGAAGGCGATCAAAGAGGGTATCACGATGAGGTCGACAGGGACCAAGAAAGATTGCAGGCGCTGAGAACGCAAGTGACGAAAGATGTAGAGTATCAGGAATTGCAAGGCAGGAATGGGCGGTGACAAGCTGATGCTCAGCAAATTTCTCCAACCGTGAACGGCAGGCAAAGAGATTTAACCCTTATGTTTTCTGCAAATCTTTTACGTATCAATAATAACAACTTGCTTTCAGGTCCAGCAAGTCCTCTTATAACTATATTTATTAAACTGATTAATATTTTTACTCGATTTAATATAACAGCAGGCACACGAATGAAGGCAAGGCTCCAGCAATAGTGCTATATTGTTGTACGAAAATCTACAGATAGAGAAGAAAGGAAAGAAGCTATCTAGAAGCGCGGAGCGCGGGGCAATATTAGGTAGGTGCAGGTGTGTGTGCGTGCAGGTGGGGCCAGGTCAGGTGACTGACTGGCAGTGAATGCAGGTGTGGTCAGGTGACCTGCAGTCAGGTTGGATCTATGTCAGTACGTAACTTTTAAGTAAAAGCAATAAGTTTTTTACCGATTGTAGCAAAGTTATAGGAAAAAATATTAGGTTATTAAGTAAAATATATTTATTGTTTGTAGTAAAAATTTATATAAAAGGATTATCTTTATTATTTACTAAGAAAATTATATATAATAAAGCGTATATAATATTTATAGTAAAAATTTATATAAAAGAATTATATTAATTGTTTATTAAAAAACTTATTTAATACTTTATAAATAATTAATTGTTTAAGTCTTTTTTATTATTATAGTTATAACTATTACTATTTATAAAATTGTTAATATTAATAAATATATTTAAAAAAAATAAAAGATTAAATAATTTAATAGACTACTTTTNNTTTAACTTNNTTTTTAACTTTTTTAAAGCTTTTTTAACTGTTTATTTACTTTTTTAAAATTCTTATAAATGAATATAAAAAAAAGTTAAAAATAAATATTAATAATATTTAATTTAGTTTTAATATAAACTAATCTTTAAAATAAATCTTTAGCTTAGTATAACAATTGTACTAAATTATAGGTCACCTTTAAAGAAGGGATTTGCAGGCATATACCTAAGTAGATAAGAAGCAATAAATTTAAGTGCAATTTAAGTAGGTGGCCAATGTATACATAGTACCTTAGGTAGGTAGCTAGTATCATTGTTGCAGAACATCCTCACCGCCTTAGATGCGAAGCCAAGCCTGGGCCACATGAAATGTCGGTAGACTAGCCACATTCGTGACGAAACTTTGAACCCTGCAACCTCCTTAAGTTATCTATCTACAGTAGATCACACATCGCCCTCATGCAAACCCTCCGCTCGTGAGGATTGAACCAAAGAACCCTTAAGCAACACCATGGCTGGTCACCTTAAGTCATCGAGATATGGATTATTGCAGAGCCCAACCCAGTGGCTGTTTGAACACCAGATTGGTACGCAGGCTGGACTCCTCTCCACACAGTTGCTAAGAATTTATCACAGGGGTTTCGTTCAATCTGATTGTCGCGCTTTTCCTTACTTACGCATGCCTACCTCAACAGCGACCGGTGACATCCAAGTTTTTCAATCTATCGGGTTATAATCCCACTACAGGCAAGTATGCCATTGCGCACGATGACTTGTATTTTATTGGGTTTTGTGTACTGCTGTTCTGCGGTATCCGCGCCAGCTCTATGCAATATGCGCTTGCTCCGCTAGCTAGATGGTGCGGGCAAACTAATAAAAAATGCGTCACGAGGTTTGCCGAGCAGGGTTGGATGCTCATGTACAATACGGTTTTCTGGACCCTGGGAATGGTATCTACTCGGCCCCCCAGTCGACCTTCATAGCCCCGCTAACCGTTGTCTTTCATAAGTATATCTACATAACATCGCCATACTTCCTGAAGCTGTCCGAGCTATGGGTCGATTGGCCCCGGAGAGAGCTCGATGGGCTTACGAAGGGGTATGTATTGGCGCAACTCGCATACTGGACTCAACAGCTGCTCGTCGTCCATCTGGAGGCCCGGCGACACGATTATTGGCAGATGATAGCTCATCATTTTGCCACCATCGCGTTGATATCCTCAGCCTATGTGTACCACCACATACAAGTCTCTAACCTAATCTTTATCCTTATGGATATCATCGAATTGATATTCCCTGTAAGATGTCCGACCCAGGATGGGAAACGCTGCTGACCATAGTGAAGCTTGCGAAATGCCTGAAGTATCTGGGCTTCACCACCATTTGCGACGTTATTTTTGGCATATTCTTGGTTACGTGGCTCATAACACGTCATGTATTCTACCTCATGGTGTGCTACAGCGTTCATCGTGATTTGCCTCGCCTCATACCAGCATCGTGCTACCAAGGCCACGGCGACAACCTGCAGGGTCCATTGCCCGTTCCGGAGGGTTGGTCGTATATTCTAGCACCTTTCCGTGACCCCACGGGTATTGTTTGCATGAACGAGGGTATTCGCATCGGGTTCTTGTCGTATCTACTCCTTCTCCAAGCTATTATGGTTCCATGGTCTTGGGCTATTGTTCAAGTAGCTCTCCGGGTCGTGCGAGGGGATAGTGCCGAGGACGTGAGGAGCGACGATGAAGAGGAAGAGGACGAGGTTGACGATGACGGGAAGATCGAATTCGCAAACGCGCAATTAGTCGAGGAAGTCGGAGCCGAGGTCATCGATTTTGATGCATGGAAGCGCCGACACGGAATCAAGCAGACCGCCAGGTCAAGCGGGGCGAGCATATCGCGGCATAGTGATCGGAAAGAGTTGCTCAATCGGATCGGATGCGAAAAACAAATCGAGTGAGAGGACATCATGTTGGGTCACTTCATGTTTTGGGGGCTTGGGTAAAATAATACCTTACTGTTCTTTATTCGTTGTATAGTTAGATTTAAATTGTTGATATAGCTGTGCTAACTAGGTAGCCACTAATGTCGTCCTAGAACGTGCTTGTCTAAACTATCCTGTGTCCGAGGCTGACCAAGCCTGGTTTGAGCAACATAATTACCCGACGAGGCTCCTAAGCTAGATTAATATGTATTGGCGGTCGGGTTTCACCATGACTACAACATGATAAAGACAGATTGGTATAGCGCCAGTAAGGCTCAGTCGGATAAGGCAGGGTATATAGCTTGGAAGAGAAAAACCATCACTGTCATTCCAACGATAGTAGCGTGGGAGGTTTCCGCGAAGTGCCAGAGTTAGTGGTGGTTTCGGGTAGTCTACCTACCTACCTTAGGTACCTAGGTACCTATGTATGTAAGTAGGTAACCTATGTAGGTAGGTACCGAATGCCCATATCTACTAGCTCCAGAGTACCTACCTGTGTAGTGTGTTGGGCGTCGGGCGATGAACAGTACAACACTAATTGCTGCTAAAACCACTACATGAACCCCCAAGCTTACTATGCCTCCTACTTCCTAATTATCTCCTTTAGGTACATTGTTGATCTATGTAGTGTACCTAGGTATGTAGGTAAGTAGGCACCTAACAGACGCGTTCGAGCCAATTCATGTCACGAGGCTGGACTACGACTTGAACGTGAGTACCTTGTGCAGCTAAAGACTTCAAAGCGTGAATCAACTACAGGAGATATAACGACAACTACAATACTATTCAGGCTATAGACATGTCACTACAATTCGTTCACAGAGGCATAATGGTATAAGAGTGGCCAAGCAAGTCTATTCCGAGGCTAACTAGGAAGGGCCGGAGATGGAGGATCTGCAATATGTACAGAGTCACAACCATCCCGCGCCATCTGACTTTGTTGGTGTCTGTATTTAGTTGAGAAGAATTTTGTAGACAGCTTATTCTCCCACATAGACGCGGCATTAAGTAGAAGAAAGAGATGAGGTTATGCGTCTGGGCTGCTCATCGTTGTCGATGGTGTAAACGCTGCCACTTGCTTGGTAGACTAACGCTTAGCACATCTAAGGTCCACCCAAAATCATGGCCTCAACATTGTCCACGGGTTCATTGGGGGTGCGGACAGCCCGCTCGAACCCCGGGATCAGGGCTTGTTCCAGATCGATGGGAGCTTGATGTGTGCCCTGCAGGGGCCCTTTCGCCGAATCTTTAGCTGGCTTCATAGTTGCCTTCGATTTGAGGACTGCCTCCGATTCGAGGACTGCTTTATCAGCCATCTGATTGAACTTCTTCAGAGTCTTGGGATCTCCGGCATATTTCTTAAGAGCTTCCTTCTCTTCGGTAGCCATAGACTTCCTCCGAAGCTTGTTTCGCGCGAGCAATTGGATGACCTGCTCGTCGCTTTCCTTCTGCTTCGCCGCGAGCTCGCGTCTCTTCTCTAGCTGCTGCTGGAACTTCTGATATTCCTGCTCGGCGTGTGCTTTGAGCAGTTCGAAGGTTTTGAATTGAGGTTCCTTGCCATTCTCTGTCTGCCACTGCTCTTGGAGAGCCAAGGCGGCCTCCGGAGACTTAGTGGCCGGATCTATCTGGATACCCAAAACAATTTGGTGCATGTTGGGATGCTTCTGCGCCATTTGACAGGCAAACTCTGGTGTCCAAGGCAGCAGAAAGAAGTTGTAATTAGGATCATCCCGCAACTCGTTCACGAGGAAACGCCAATCAAACAAATTTGTTGCGAACGCGGGGCCGGCGATGCAACCTAGGACCAGCAATTCCGTAACTTGCTTTATGTCACGTAGCCAGGACCATCTCTGTTTGCACTCATCCATGGTATGAGATGCAGTTAGATGCCAGGGGCACCATCTCTTGAAGCCCTGTCGACGATCGGTGAGCGGATAGGGCCCGTTCAGCTTGATGCATCTTTTGGTCTGATGGTTGCTGATACCGCATATGGCGCAAGAGACAACTTAGGTAACTGGGGGCGTAACTTGCCCTGTAGCTGGGTTAATGTTTCCATTTTGTCTTCCTAAGACGGGGGGTTGTCCCCATGGAAGCCCCTGGTTCGGCCGTGGGTAGGTCACGGGATTTTGAAGCCTAGTTACGCCGTCGCCGAGACTAGGACGGAAGCTAGCGAACATGTTGGGCCGGAGCTCGCCAACAACCCAGCGGGTGCCACGGGGGGCATTTCTCGCTCGCTCTATTATCTGTGCGTTCATGTTCTGGACCTGGCTAGTCATGCTAATTTGCGCCATGTCTCCTTGATTGAAGCCATGTCGTCTGGCCGAGGAACGCTCACTATGGTTGTTATCAGTGTCCATAGTGGGACTGCGGTGACGCTTCCGAGTAATATTGCCACTTTGGCTACCATTCTGGCTATCGCCGTTGTTGCTGCGGCTATCCATCTCTAGGATGATCGACTAGGAATTCTAAATGATCTCTTGAGGTATCAATTATAAAATAATTGATAGGCGCGTGGTATAGGATGTGATATTGTTTTTTCCAGTGTGCGCAGGAAGTGTGAAAATGGATGGAGATGTTAAGCGAGGGAGGAGGGTGGGAAAATATTATCTAGGCAAATATTATCTTCGACGAGAGCTCAACACTTGTATCTCCGTATCTAAGTAGGTACATACCTAAGTAACTATGTAGAGAGGCAGGTGTGTATGTGCTTCTAGTATTTATTATTCCTGTTTATACAGAACCTTTGTGTGTCCTCCTGACTTTGGTGTCTACCCGTAGGTCTCTATTAGTTACTACCTAATACCTACCTAGACATAGCCTGGCATCGGATGCTATATTTTATTTACCTATTCTATTTGAGCTATAGATGTTCGTTTTTACTGGGTTTAAAATAATGTATTATTGCATATATAAATAGCATGATTTTAAATCATGGTTAAATATAAACGGTTTTATTTAATTTTTTAAACCTATTTATAAAGGAGGGAAACAATATAGCTTTTTTTTTTGTTTGTTGTATTTTTATATATTGTTACTCCTTTTATTTATTTATATAGTTAACACTTAATAAGTGTTGTTATACTTATGCTAAGCAACTAAGCTTTGTTAATTTCTTTGCCATTAATACTAAAAAGCGATGTTAAAATCTTAAGTAAAGGTTTATATTAATATATATATATGCTTTTTGTTTAAGTAGGTATATGATTAATCATTATAATATATAGTTAGCAAGGGTATTTATATAATTATTAAACAATGATTTTAACAATGTTATTAAGTTTACTTTATAAGTTATTTAATATAATAGGGCAAAGGTAGTAATAATAATATAAAGGTATTTATAATATAATATAACGGCTTTTTTTTTTAAACAGTTTATTAATATTTATATATATAGCATTAATGTTTTTATTAACAGTATATTTAATAAAACAATTAATATATTAATTAATAAAATAAAAAATTATATATATTATCAATTTATTATTAAAAATTAATATTAATAAGTTTCNANTTTTATTTTTAAAATAATATATAAACATAAAAAATATAACTTAATATATAACATATTAAATTAAAACATATATAATTTAAATCGTTTAATTTTAACAAATATACTTAACAGGGTCCTTTATTTCCACCCCTTAAATCTGACAATTCCAAGCCCTTTATCTAAAGCCCCTTTTATAAAAATAGTCGCTGTCTATACCCCTAGATCTCTTCGGCCCAGGTAGCCAACCCGACCATATTAATTCCAACGAGGCAATAACACTTAAGGCTGGCACAGCAACATGTTAAACACCGGTCGATTTTTCACCAAAGTCCTTTATAACAATAGCTATCACTTAGATTCGCCCCACGCATAGGCTAGTACGAGCTCTCCTAGCCTTGACATATCTAATTGACTTCCAACATTAAATGGGCCGTACTCGTTCATCTTAAGGAACGAGACTGCATCGAGATCAATTCCCTGCTCATCACAGATGTAATCAACATAACTTGCATCGAAAACTGCAAAAGTGAGGTAGATCGAATGACGATCTTGTGAGATTAGGAGACGCCTGGTCACATTTTGTCAGAAGAAACCGTAGGTACATGGTCGTATAATATGGAGGCAAACGCATACCTAAACTTTTGTTTCGTATCGCGAAGCTGGCTCATATTTGGCGGTCGGTGTTGGTTGATCCATGAGGCCATTTGCGCACTCTCTTGCATCCTGATTGCCGTCAGCTTTTTTTCTCTTGTAAATGGCTTGACCTCGATGATTGCTAAGGGCTGCCCATCTCGTCGTCTTCTCAGGTATCCATCTACCCTTGCTTCGTATGTCTTTTCTCCCTGATGATCTCGCGCGATCAAGGGGAGACGATGCAAGGTCCAGTTCGCTTTGAGCTCGGTGCAGTGGATCGCTAGGGCGTTGAGGTATTCGATAAGAGCCGTATTTACGATCTGCTCATCCTGTATGGCTTTAAACATCCTGGGATCTTCAAAGGGAGAGGAAACGTCTCCTGGTGTCTCGTATGGAGCACGGGAGCCGCCCCTGTCTATTGTAGTAGGGAGCTGGTTGGGGGTGAAATCGCTTAAATCCAGTTCTTCTACCAGTTGTTCTAGGCCCGAGAGCTTCGGGGCTGGAGTCGGGGATGGTTGAACGGCGACTCTCTGCTTGAGTTGATTTCTTGTTCTCTTAGCGATTGGACTCATATCCACCTTGGCACTGTCATTGCCTTTGGAGCTCAAGCCCTGCGACTGGGCCTGGTGGTATCTGACGAGGGAAAAAGTATGAAGGTCAGCATAACCCTGCTGTTCCAGAGTCTCTGGGTGTGTGCTAGTAGACTTGAGAAACTGCTTCCAGGTGGGTGCTATAGGACCTGAAGATAGGAACTGCTGCGCGTATTGGAAACTAGAACCATCTATCCAGGCAGACCTATCGCTTGCATAGAGGCGACCTGCGGAACGTTCCACCCATAGAGTACGGAGCAATAGAAACTGTGGTCGGGAGATTTCCGAGCCAGAACAAGCCAACCCATATTCATGGATAGATTTCCATGCGAGCAACTTGAATTCAGCCTTCCATGTCGCAGGATCCTTTGGTAGGTCTTCTTCGTTGGGCATTGTCTACGACAAGAAAGCTTAGGGAAGTAAATGAAGAGCAATTTAAAAGAGAGATTGTAAAGAATGAATCATCGTTTATATCACGGGGTATAAATGGCGTTCTAGTGGAAGTTTCGCATCATTTTATACTCGACTCAAGCAAGACGTATGATACGCCTAAGTCTCTCACCGTCGGGCTGGGCGAACGTGGCCTTTCACGTGTTGGTTTTGATGCAGTGTTCTTACAGATAGTTCTGTTGTAGCCGCCATAATTTTGACTAGCCATCTCGTCTTATGCAGACATCAATCCGATCTCGTCACTCGACCGAAGGAAAATTTTAACGAATCATCAATTGAGTTTTTGGTATTTGGTTCGCGTGATGGAGGGGTTGGTTTCGGACGGGTTCAACCGCGGCTCAACTAACTTGAGTAAATGGGGCTGTGCCCACTCCTGTTGGTGACGGGTCACTCCATAGCATCGCCAGTTAGCCATTTACACCTCTGCGTTAAACGCCGTTGTTGGTGATGGCGATGTGTTGTTGGGACTGTGGACGGATCGGCCGGCGACGGCCCGGCATGCCGCTTCATTACCCAGCTAATTCAGCCGTTTGCATCGCTGCGCTAGGCATTGTTATTGGTGATGTTGTGATCGATTTGATGTATATAGATTAATGGGTTATAGATACCTGTACGGGGTTATTATAGTGACGGCGATGCTGGCAGCAGATGAAGTCATTGCCCATCGTACTAACGGTACCTAGGTAGTATTTGGCACCGACCCTCCATTTCCAATACAGCCTATGATTGGTTGTTTCCAGCGGAGAACCATATAATACGAGTCTATATATAAGCTGAGGGTAGCCCCCCCTAGCTAACCTGAGGGTATCCGTGTATTTTTTAAGTAGATATGACTTATAAAAGACTTTGTCCTATTTTAATTAAATATATAAATAGTAAATATTTTATATAAGTAAATATATACTGCTTATTTTATTTAAATAGCTATAATAAAAAGGTAGACCGTTATTTAAAAAAAAAAAAAAAAAAAAA
>NQIM01000487.1:0-31128 GCA_003426235.1 Xylaria polymorpha | reverse complement strand
GGATGGATGGGAAGATGTCGCATGCACGCAGAACGTGCGAGGGCCCAATGGTAGGGGATAGATTGGATTGGATGACGGATGACGGCAGGATGTGGCAGCTGAGGGGTTGGTTGTCCAGTACCGTCCACATTGTGCACCATCGTTCGACTTTTAGCCCGTTTCGTCGGTTCGCACCGCTGGATGGTGTTGTTGCAATTGTCGATTGTCGTCTCGATCGTCCGACGTTCGCTGGTGTGGCTGGGGGAGCCCAATTGGGCCGAGACGCCGAATGTGCGAGGATGGGCGGTTGATTCGGGGCACTCCGCAGTCGATTCGAGCAACGTAGGTATCAAGGTGAGATTTGGTTTGTGGGAAGTCGTCAGTGGTCACACACAGCCAGCTAAACCACCCATAATACCTACCTACTTACCTACTAATAGCCAGGTACATATGTAGGTAGGGACAGTGGTTGGAGTTTTGCCTTCATTTATTTCCAGATAGGGGAACCCCTGGCATCACCCTATACTACTGTACCTAGGTACACTACTGTATCTACCGGTTACGCTACCAGAGACGCTACCTCCAGACGGGTAGCTGGTCAATTAGCACGTGGCGAGAGTGGGATGGCAGGTTACCTATAAGCCTATGCCATCCAATAGGTAGATGAAAGTTCCACTTTTACAGAAGCCAGAATTGCAGGGCAGCTTTCGATAACTCGAAAGGCTTAGATTTGACAGAGCGAGTTGCATTAGGGTGTTTTCTACCATCGATGATGGTTGGTGACCGCTGCGCTGTGTGGCTACTTGTTCTTAAGATATGTAATTTATTAATAATCGCGCTGGGCGAATGCAGACATCAATGCATACTGTAGGGCAAAGGTATTTCTTTCAATCTGGAGCTAGAATACAACGGGAGTGCCCGTGATGTTCATTCTTACATCTTGCTAAGTACATGTAAGTAGGCAATACCATAGGCAATATTACTAAGTACCTCTACGCAAGAAGGGGCTTCTGCAGAAGCTACTGTAAGCTGTTGTGGCTGCGACTAGGTAGTGGGGTGTCTTGCTTACCTAAGGTGTTCCGACTCTGCAATGTGGGTCGCATCTTGGACCTCAGGTTGACCTCAACCTTTAACCCTCCCTCATATTCTACCCGGAGCACTCTCATCTAATTTGCTTTTTATATTTAGAGTTCCCTGCATTTCGAGATCGTCATGTCAGCCCACGCGTTAACGGTTCCCCAATGGATCACTGACCTCAGCTTCCCGCCAGCTTACAAGTCCAAGAGCAGTGGCATATCCGATCCTCATGGCTATCCCTCGCAGTCCGGCGCCTTATCGAAGGTATGCCTTCAATCCACTGGCTACGTTCTCGTCACTTACTTAACCTTCCTATAGAAACAAGCTGCCAAAGAATCCAAAGAATCCAAAACCCAACCCCGAAAGCAGCCGACACCCGAAGAGATGGATACCCTGAAATTAAAGAAGGCATGGGAAGTGGCGCTGGCCCCAGTCAAAAGTTTACCTATGACATTCTTTATGATGTACATGTCGGGGAACTCTCTTCAGATCTTCAGTATCATGATGGTCTATATGGCTTTCAAGAACCCTATCGTGGGACTGGTCGGAACAAATCAGGCCTTCGAGCGATTCGAGTCCGACACCAATAAGGCAAAGATGCTACAGGTCAAGCTAGCATACATTGTTATGCAGTTGGTTGCGCTGGCAGTGGGGATTTGGAAAGTTAATGGGATGGGACTCTTGCCGTATGATATACCTCCTAGTACAGTCATTCCAGGGCTTGGACATGCTAACAACTCGTAGAACAACACGGTCGGACTGGCTTGCATGGGAGGCGCAAAGGGATCCGTTAGAACACGCTGTCTCGGCTTTTTAGTTGGCGCTTGTCGGTTCTAATCAGTTCAGGGCTATCAATATTTGTTGTTTACCTCATGATTAGACATTTTTCTCGACTGCCCCATGTGAGATGCCTCTAACATAAGCTACTAGTGGTCCATGTGCGCTGGTTTGTCTCTACTCGCGAACTTTGTTGTGTTCCAATTTTCGCGATTATATAAATGATATCTGTCTCTCCGCAAAGCCGCTGAGATACCTGCTCCTACCAGGTATTGGATATATCGGCCCGTCTATCACTGATTGGGCCATCTAGTACCCTATAGTTCTATTATAGCTCGAGGGTCAGGTGTGTTGGATTAACCTGTCCTTTAAATAGTGGTTGCCAGCTATCCAATGGTGCTGTCGAACAAGCTGGCCATCGCATCGACGTGTAGTTACAGCAGTATATGTGAGTGTATTGCACGAGCGAGCTGTTTCTACTGAAACATGGCCGGCCAATGTGTGTTATTGCGCTTCGATTGCTACCGTCTTAACTATAACTTGAGCCGTGGGAAACACTATCCGCTTCAATTTAATGATAGTATGAACTAAACAGCATAGACATGAGAGCGCTGGTAGATGTGCGACTGGTTCCGCTGCACGATTGTACAAGTACCAGGGGAACATCTTTATGCTTGACTTCCGAGAATAGATATGGCCAACTTCGAATTCCTGATCTGATTAACTTAGGCAGTCTATATCACTCTTGTGATTGGTAAGTATGCCCTAACACTTAAACACGTTGTTTCACATTGTTCTTTTTGTCTTGTATGACAGTCGTATCTGCGCGTTTATACCTCAACCGACCATGTAGGATAGTCAAACAATGATCGATTAACTTTAGCGGCAGGCTCTACCTTGCTGATGGAACTTTAAATCCCCGTATTTGCGAAATATCCAGATCAAGAAGCTACCTTAGGTAGCTTGAAGTAAGAGGGTGAATACGCCAGTATCCTCCCATGTCAACCCTACTCGAGCAAGATCCTACTTGAACACGTCAATGTTCATGATTCCCACAAAAGTATTGCGTATCCTTATTGAAAGCTAGCCGATATTCCTTTAATAGGGTACTTTGTACCTCTACCTTGACCATGTGCCGTCCCAGTACATTAATTTCTACGCCAAGTATTATACTGCAACCTACACTGCTTTCCTCAACAAGCTATCGATGGAATAAAGCGTCAGAGGTTGCAAGTCTGGGCTCCGTGCATATCTTTACAACAAGCTCTGAAACTACGGTAAGCGCATAGCAAGGGTCGCAAAAAGCAAAAAGAACACAGTATGAAGTACGACATGTTATCCAGAAGTAGCACTTAGAGTATACGCCCAGCTGGAAACACGCCATGGGTTGGATCTCGGAGTGAGTAGGTACTTCGATCCTCTTCCTGCCTCTGATCCCTCTACTATATATCGGGTTTGCCTGTCAGTCGAGAATTAAAACGAGATTTGCGCCGCCACCGGGTGGTTACTGGTTTAACGTTATCGTATATCAAGTTCTTGTGTTGCCCGATAATGCAAGCCAACCCGGTTGCATCATGACAGAATGGACTGTTGCGGAAAATACCTAGAAGGAGATTGGCAGAAATCGCCCGCATCGGGCCGGAATCATTACTTGTGCATATGATAGATATGGAACCATTGGCTTTGAATATTTTCGAAATGGTTCAGGTTATGGAAGCAGATTGGGTTTACTGAATACTGGTCGCGCCTATGTGGTACCGTGAGTGTGGGGGTTTCAAGTATCTGAGACTGAGTTCACACTTAACCAAAAGTAGAAGTAGTAGTTGATTGCAATCTCAGTCCTACCTAAGCCTTGAACTCCTGGCTCCCTTTTCATAACTCTGATCGTTATATCAGACTACTAACCTTAGGTATGTAGGTACACTCTATGTAGTCCGGAGAGGTGTAGTAGGTACCTATCTAGTCGTAAAGTTTAGATAAACCTTAGTTATCTTGAGCAGGGTTCGTCGATCACAGTCTTGGCAAGGGGTCCAAAGCTCCATTTCTTTGGTGGGGTCGTGTGCGCGATGACATAGGTGGTCCACACAGGTATGTACCTCTACGCCGCGGTTCATCTATCCACAGCACTGAAAGCTTAAATACTGAGTAACTTTCCAACATCCCAGAACATTTCTTTGACATAGATACTACGATACGCACAAGATCAAGGACCGAGACAGTTACATACATTGAGTATGCTTAAGTCTGCCTGAGGAGAGGGCCATTCTCCTCTCACGACGTCGGTTACAGGAAAAAAAGAAGAAAAAAAAGAGACATGGCAGACGCAATCGATCCCAATGGCGTCAAGGCCGGCGGCCCGTTGCAGCATCAGCCTCCCCACGATGACAAGCCAGCCATCGAGCACTGGTGCCAACGCCGGCCCCGATGAGGCATCCGTCCAACGGAGCTCCACCTTAGGCAACGATGTTCACAACGACGAGCCTTCCTTCCCTCTCTTGCAGAACAACGCTAGCAGCGAAACGCTCTTGCAAGATGTCAAGGCGTCTAAGAGTGCAGCCGAATATGACAACGACGAAGAGCCGTCAGTGGCCCGGCCTTTCATCCGCACCCACAGCCCGGAGGCCTTGCAGCGAGAGATCACCCCACCCGACGACGAGCGGACCCCCATCCCGTTGGTGTACAAGATGCATAAGTTTACTCTATATGAGACAGCCAGTCGCTACTACATCGTGGGAGGTGATGTCACCGAGAAGCGCTTCCGCATCCTGAAGATCGAGCGTAACACGCACGATGATCCTAACTTGAGCATCACGGAAGACAAGACCATCTATGGCCGGAAGGAGATGAACTCGCTTCTCGATACCATCGATCATGGAAATAAGGCTACCGGCGGCATCAAGCAACGGTGTACGACATGGGGCCTACTCGGCTTTATCAAGTTTACTGGGCCATATTACATGTTGTTGATAACGAAGAAGAGCACCGTAGCCATGATAGGCGGTCACTACGTATACCAGGTAGATGGGACCGAACTCATCCCGTTGACGCCAGCCAAGTATAAAACAGACACACGGAATCCCGAGGAGTCCCGCTTTCTTGGCATCCTCAACCATCTAGATCTGACAAGGTCTTTTTACTATAGCTATTCCTATGATATTACAAGGACCTTGCAACACAACATCAGCAGAGAGCGTACCGCCATGATAGGAGGGTCGCCCGGCGCCACAAACCACGACTATAACAAGATGTTTGTTTGGAATAGTCATCTCTTGCAACCCGCGTCTGATTCCCTCTCCAATCCCTTTGATTGGTGTCGTCCGATTATCCATGGATACATAGATCAAGCTGCTATATCCGTGTATGGGAGAACCGCGCACATTACTATTATAGCCCGCCGCTCACGTTTTTTTGCCGGTGCTCGCTTCTTGAAGCGTGGCGCCAATGATCTAGGTTATGTTGCGAATGATGTCGAGACAGAACAGATAGTCTCAGAATCATTAACAACCTCCTTTCACTCACCTGTCCCTAAGCTTTTTGCGAACCCTCAGTTTACTTCATATGTGCAACATAGAGGTAGTATCCCACTCTACTGGACACAGGATAACATCGGTGTGACCCCCAAGCCACCCATTGAACTCAATCTTGTCGACCCATTCTATACAGCTGCTGCGTTGCATTTCAATAACTTGTTCGAACGCTATGGCTCCCCTATCTACGTTTTGAACTTGGTTAAGGCTAGGGAGAGGACCCCACGAGAATCCAAGTTACTTAACGAATACACCAATGCCATCAACTATCTCAACCAGTTTCTTCCTAAGGAGCACAAGATAATCCACAAAGCTTGGGATATGAGCAGGGCTGCCAAAAGCCGGGATCAGGACGTCATTGGCACTCTTGAAAGCATTGCCGAATCCGTGGTGATGACCACAGGCTTCTTCCAAAATGGTGACGGGGATATAACGTTGAGCAGAGTCCAAAACGGAGTAGCTAGAACTAATTGCATCGACTGCCTGGACCGCACCAATGCGGCCCAATTCGTCATCGGCAAGCGAGCTCTTGGGCATCAGCTACATGCTCTTGGGATACTTGAAGATACATCTATCGAATATGACACCGATGCAGTCAACCTCTTCACACATATGTATCACGATCACGGCGATACAATAGCGGTGCAGTATGGAGGTTCTCAACTTGTGAACACTATGGAAACGTACCGCAAGATCAACCAATGGACGAGTCATTCACGTGATATGATCGAGAGTTTCAAACGCTACTATAACAATTCGTTCCTCGATAGCCAAAGACAAGAGGCGTACAATCTTTTTCTAGGCAACTATATCTTCGCTAAAGGGCAACCAATGTTATGGGATCTTTCGACGGATTATTATCTACATCACGAGAATCCCCGAACATGGTCCGAGAAGCACCATTATGATTATATCCATTGGTTCAACCCTGCTTTCCTCGAGAAAATGACTTTACCAGCCTCCGTGCCACTGAGGGAGGATCTTCGAGATAAGCCAATTTCATTTTTTGATGACTACTGGCTCGAGTATTATCGGCCAGCTACGCTCTCATCGTTCCCGAAGATGTTTTCGTATAAGATGAATTCAACCATCAAGTACATACCTTTCAGATCGACACAAGAGGGCAAGTACGATCTCAGCCCTTTCCGAGTTCGCACGGAGGGCGATCAAGAGACCCATGAGAAGAAAAAGCCTGTGGGCAAGAAGGGCGTTACCATTGTAGACCCTCATGACTCTATCAAAGCTCAAGATAATGATACTTCCTCCGTTGCCACGGGCCAGATAGCGGGAAAGGTCAGCGCGAAAGGGATCTCTATCCACCGCTGGCTACAGCCAATTCCCGCTGACAAGGCACCGACCGTTCCTCACAGTATCATGAAAGAAACATTCGAGACCCCTATTGACGGCACTAAGCCGAAGCAGACACCACAAGAAAAGTCGAAAGCCGCTCAGTGGACGTTCACAAAGGTGGTCCACGAGTCTTTGAACCCATCTGTTAGTGCGCAAGAAGCGGAGGATTACGCACGATATATCAGCCATCCACAGAATCTTCCCCTTGTAGTCTCGAACGAAGCGCCGACAGACATCGACTCCTCCGAGTACCAAGAATACTTGAACGGCAGCTGGCAGACGGATGGCCTTGCACCCAATGGTACAGAGGAGGAGATCGCTGCGTATACTGAGTTGCTGCGCGTCGGCGATAACCCGCTGACGGTCACGGAGGAGGATCTGTCCAAGAAACGGTATAAGGCATATAAGAAGTGGCTTCGTGGCAAGTCCCTATTTAAACAGCAGCCGGTCGATTAGGCATCGTCCGCTGCGGATATGACGCCCTCGAGCGATGTTTTCGAGGACATCCTCAAGTCGCCGTAGGTTGAAGTCGGGACTTGTCCCCTTTCTGGGTTAGTGTCTACCTCATTTTGCCTCGCAACTGGTGAAAAGGCAGCGGAGCTGTGGATCTTTCGCGACAAGCGGGTGTACTCGCTCGGACATTTCTAGTTTGGCTGCCGTCATGATCGCTGAGAGTGCCTCGATGGTTCTGGTCAGCTGCTGCTTTAGCTTCTACTTTAGTTGACTCCTTGGTTGAGGAGGAGGAGTCATCCTCTATATTCAACCACGAAAGCATCGCGATCTTGATAATCTCATTGCAGTAATGAGGAACTCGAGGCCAGCACGTCTGCAAGACTGCCTGTAGCAAATAGATGGCGGAGAGAAGTGTCGGCGGGTATTGAGTGCCAAAGGGATCAACGAGGATCTCTGAGATCATGGGAATCATGTCCTAATATATTTATTAGCTTCGCAGCTCACGGTCTTGTGTTATAGTCTGACAGCGGTCAAAAGAGGCCGGTCAAGGATTGTCGGTCGAGGGGTCTGAGCGTTTTTGTGCGGTTGCTATTTGGTAAAGGACAAGCTCCATGCTGACTAGGAGAAAAAGGCAACACGGTGGTAATAATCTGCTTTTATGGGCGTATAGGAGTGGACATGGCGGTATTATTTCTAACGAGCGTAACGGGACAAGGGGGGTCATACCTTGAGATACTTGACTGATAATATACCCATGCCGTCCACGAGATGGCGCAGCGTTTGGCAGAATAAATCCACCAGCTCAACGTGCTCTTTCGCGTGATGATACCCAGTCATAATACCTTCTCTGAAAATTTTGTCGAGCAGTTTCCGTTGCGAGTCGGAGAAGCCCTTACTCCTAGGATCACGTTCGTTGAGTACTGCTTTGTCATCCGTATCTTCAACCCTCACATCTCGATTTTCGTTGTTAGCATCCACCGAGCCCGAATCCTCAAACCCCGCCATGCTGAACAGCGCAGGGTATGCGGCATTCAGCAGTGCGCGAGACTCAGCCTCAGGTGTGAGGCTCGGGAGGCTTAATACAGTTGGGAATACGGCTTGCTCGAAAACATCGGCCAAACCAGTACGCGAGAGTAGACCATCGGGGCATCGCTTCCAGAAACTTCTGAAGATAGAGAGAGAGCGAAGCTTTAACGAAGTTGGCTGCGGCTCGTCAAGTAGTGTCAGAAGAATAGGGGTGTAGAGAGGCCAGTGCTGCTGTAGGAGGTCGGTCTAGTGTTGCGGTTAGTCGGTATATTACACACTCAAAGAAGCCAAAAGGGGTTTAAAGTGGTAAATTGCTTACGTCTGTGTTTTCTACAGCCCATCCAAACACGGTCACCGCATATCGTCGGGTATACTTCCACGGCTTCGCGTTGAGGATCTCTTCGCCACCCCCGAAGCCCTCGCCTTGACCGTAGCGTGAGGGAGGCTCCGGAAATGCAGCAGGACGCCCAGAGACTGTTACGGTCGCCGGACGGGACTTCGCGAACAAGGGACGTAAGAAATCTGTTAAGACATCTTCGGTTATGAACCGTGCCCGCTCTGTTTTGGGGGTCTTTTCACTGGGTTTTCTTTCAGCCCCAGCATCTCGTACTGAGCGAAGGTTCGAGAAGGGAATCGGCTTCACAGCTTGGGGCGATGGGGTATTTTGAAAATAATCCGAGAGAAAAGATTGCGCGAGTTCGGCGCAGGAGCTTAGGGCCCAAGGGTCCTCGCGATTAGTAAATGCAATAACGGAGAGAAGGACCCTAGAAGGGAGGACTAGGCTGCCCCGAGGTGTAATCGTAAGGAGTAGTCTAAGAATGTGCAGTCCTAGCAGGCCGTTACACGACAGCAATGCGTAGTTGGTGAGATCTCCATAGGACGAATACGAGTTAGTAAGGGTTACTTTAATAAGGTCGTAGTACTGAAAGAGGGAGTAACACACCTTCATCAAAGGCTGCACCAGAGCAAACTGGCTCTATCATCTTGCCAATCCGCAGAGCGATCTCCTCAAGTACAATCATGTATTTGTCATCATCATCATCGTGGTCTTTCTTTTCCAGCTTGTTGAGCTTCAAAACCGCATACGTAGCCCACAGGACTGTAGTGGCGTCCTAGGGCAAGACTCAGCTTCTGCAATCTAAACCGAGAACCCGGACGAGCAGAGATCCATGATGCTACTAACCGATCCATCTTGAGGTTCTATTGTGAGGCTCCTAACATGGTCTAGGGACAACTGATCTGGGACGGCTGCCGTATTCTCATTAGCATGCGTGGACTTGGCAACGTAGGGATTTCTCTCCCAATCACCTCGCAACAGAAGCTCCGGGACGTCTGGGGGTGAGCTCGTATCATCTAAATCCCGGGCTGCTTTGAGAAGCTGCTCAAACATTTTATTTCGTGGATTAGACTAGTCGCCGATATCAGATCAGTAGTCGTTGTCATTATTTACAAGGGTACGGTGCTGGAGGTACCGGTAGAATAGACAAGACGTGGAAAAGGTACGTACATGCCTCGGATACCTAACCCAGCAAATTAACCCGATATGACTTAGCTCACTAGCACTGCCGAAAGAGATTGCCAGCTGTCGCCATCCGGATCAGCAACCCCACATACTTGGTAGATAGGTAGCTAGCCAACTCGAATAACCTCACCAGACCCCTCACCAACTCACCAACTCCCTTGATGATGATGCCTTAATAGCAGCTTCATACACATAAAGGACGCGCAAACCTATATCAATGATGGCGCCATCAGCCACTCGTATTGTTCACTAAAACGACCCCTGTAATTTGAATAATTTCCCACCCACAAATCAGTCTCTCAACTCCGGCCCGAAACAAGACGCGAGAAGAGTATTATTAACCGGGATAACCACGCTTTGGGGTTGCTTAGAGGCTGTATCTCGCTTAGGATAACTGCCGGATCGATAATACCGCTTCGCTTATGTTCGATGACGTTGTCGATAGCAAATGAGCCTACCGTTCCAGCAGTTCCTCGAGGAGCTGAATGCAGGCCGTTCTGTTAGTTAACAGAGAATCTGCACGCATCTAAGCGAACCCTCGCTTGGCACCCTTTTTTGGGTTCCGGCATGTGGTTAGACCTAGATGCAGGTGCCTGATTGCCGCATTCGTATATTATAGGCTGAAGTGATTTGGAGCTGCTGCAGGCGGAACTGCATCCTTGGCACCAGATATACCGGTTCCGTCGTGCCATCGCCCAACGCACCATTTACACAACAGTCCCATTCTCATGACACGTCACAGCCGATATGGAACGACGTCCAAGCCAATGCAGCGCTACCAACCGAGCACTGGATAGCAGGGGGCTTAGGTAACACCCTGAAATGCTACGTCTTGATGTTGAAACAAGTTAACCGATATCAGAAAACCACTTTTCATCTTAAATACGTAGATGTCTCATTGTCTGTCATTGAACTAGATGCTGGTATTGTAGCTATCACATGGCCCCCTGTGGATGCACTACTTACCTGAATGTAACAGTCTGGTCGTTTATATTATCTAGTCTAGCCGCTGGTGAAACGATTGGCTCGGCTCCTCGGTGTAGCCGTTGGTTTATAAGTAGGTAAGTACAACACGCAGCAGTTTTTATGGCCGCTCGTACTGTTGTAACAGTTGCTATAACTCCTGGTCAAACCGCTATTTCTTTATCACGAGCCGTTCTCTCGAGGGTAGTGTTGTATTCTGTGATATACAGATCTTGGACAACATGAACAGGGGATAGCGAATGTAACATGGAGAACTCATGTAGCAGCGTAGTGGAATTACGCTTTTTGTAATTTATTGCTTCGAGATCTAGCCCGTCTTGGACCGACTTTTGAGGTCCTACAATATCACCAAGCAGGAAAGGATCATCGGCTTCCCTAGTCAATATGCCTCTCTCGTTACCATATTGGGACTTTAGGAGGCTCGGGCACACAAACCAAGAAATTCTTGATAGCATCACAATTTCAACACACGTCACCTAGGTCGATTGTCACCTTTTACGAATCTAGGGTTGCAGCACCATGCAAGTCCCCGGGATCCTTCAAGGGCTAAGGGTGTGGCGGAGCAAAGAGAAGCTATCGTCTAGTATCAAAGCCATGCTGGGAACGGGGGTAGGGCCGTGAAGCCGGCAAGGGCGGGCAAACGAGCATATTATACGACCAAATCCCCAAACCTGTGTTCTGGGTACGTGGCCATCATATTTTATCAGCGGCCGAGATACTAGCTAGCCATCGAAGAGAATGCCGGTGTTCCGAGAGCGCGCCCTGGCAATGCGGGAAGCACTGCTTCTCTTGCTGCTTCACGTTACCCTTGGCGTTGCAGACACGTGCTCTACTCTGGCGGAAAACACGGATATCGAGGTCACGTACCCTCTCTCCCTTGATTACGTTTCCGAGCAACAGAAGTACTGGTCTACGTCGTGTATCGCCCTAAAGCCCTCTTGTATCCTCTTCCCGACCTCAGCAGCCGAGGTCTCCGTCATACTTCAGACCATAAATGAAGGCGATGAGAAATTTGCTATCAAGTCCGGAGGCCACAATCCCAACAATTACTTCTCTAGTGTAGATGGCGGACCACTGATTTCCACGGCACGGTTGAATGAGGCTATCCTTGATTCTAATACAGGCGTTCTACGCATGGGACCTGGTAATCGGCTAGATGAGTATGTACTCATGACTCTTACATTCTCCTCTCTGCTGGGCTTCAAGACGGCTGCTTGTACGCACCCTTGATACGACGTGTAAATCATATCCTTAAGGCAATTACTAACTCCTGGTTCCGTATAGTATCGCAGCAAAACTCCAGGGTTCTGGGTGGACATTTGTTGGCGGAAGAATTGGAAATACCGGGACCGGTGGGCTAATTCTTGGTGGCGGCCTATCATAGTGAGCTACTCTCAGAACCATTTTCCTCTTGTTTCGACGGCTTTTAGAGCATGCGATTTCCTGTTTATGATACAAGAGTGTCCAGAAGATTCTCAAAATGGCTATAACTGATTTTGAGTCTTGTAGTAGTTAGTCCCCTGGAGTCATTATTTCCCCCTTTTGGCAGGTTTCGGGCCTCATTGCTCCTGCATGCTCCCGAGACATGAGCTGAAATCTTACTCTTTTCGGTAATTACTAACTTCAGCTTGTAAACAGTGAGCGCGCAGTATGGGTGGGCAGCTTCATCGGCACTCGAGTATGAGGTGGTATTGGCAAATGGCACCATCGTGACCGCCTCGGACACGGAAAATGCCGACCTAGCTCGGGCACTTAGAGGGGGAGGAAATAATTGTGAGTGTGAAATATTGCAGCCCTTTTAGTAGAGTACAAATTGAAGAGTCGCTAACGATGAGCGGTTCAAGTCGGTATTGTGACGACATATACCCTTCAAACGTATCGCCAAGGCAACATCTGGGGCGGCAATGTGGTCTTCCTACACACCGACAAGGTTGCCTCGAACTTACTTCGTGCCGTTCGCGACTTCACAGAGTACAACACGGATGACCGAGCAGCCGTCATCGTGACAGCAGAGCGCAGTACCGGGCTCGTGATTCCAGAGCTTATCGACATCGAGCTTCTGGATACCTGGATTCTGTTCCTATTCTATGACGGACCAACGCCGCCTGCAGACGTCTTCAGGAATTTCACCGAGGCTGGTGTGCCGCTCCTCAATACTGCCAAGACACGCACATACTCCGAGCTCATCGGCGGCAGCAACTGGGTCGTGGTGAAGGGATCTGTCGTCGCGATAGGGACGGAGACTATCCCAATGCCTTCAAGCCAGGATTCCGAGAAAGTCATGGAGGGCATTCACGCGCACTGGCGCGAGGTGTCGGGCACGACGCTCCTTGTGCCCGGTATCATAGCTTCGATTGCATACCAGCCATTTCCAAGGTCCATTGCGCGGCAAGCAAAAGCCCGGGCGCGGACTGATTGACGCAGACGACGACGCCGACCGCCTGATTCTAGAGTTGAACTACAGCTTTATCCCGCAATGGGACTATAGTAAGATGGCTGATACCCTCGAGGCGACGTATACTGGCATCCGAGAGCGCGTGCTCGGGTGGCAGGAGGAGGGAATCTTGTCAGAGGTGTATCTGCCCGTGTTTATGAACTATGGGTTTTACCGCGAGGATTACTGGAGTCGGCTCCGCCCCGAAAGCCGGGCGTTCGCCCAACAGGTGGCTGCCAAGTACGACCCCGATGATTTCTTTAGGAATCGAACTGGGGGCTGGAAGCCGTAGAGCATCATCATACAGATTGGCGGTATAGCGGAAGAGGCGGGGAAATGGTTGAAGACATATTTAGGGGTATTTTAGTTTCCGGGGCTTTGGTAACCATTGACTTCAACACAGCTGCTGGTACAGAAGCTCACGAATAGATGCTAATGTTAATGTAGCCTTTAATAAAATTTCTTCATACAAGGATAAGCCGAGGACTTTCTCACGGCTCATTGCGTAATTGAGAAGCCTTATGCTTTCATGTATGGTAACTTGATTATCTCGATACAAGTGTCTATGAATAACAATTAGGGGCTCTAGAACAAGCAGATCAATGGGTATAGAACGATCCTTAATGCAGTCCGCTTAACAGATAATGAATGCGTTCCGCATGTCATGCAGAATATCCTTCTCCTTTTCTTCTGCCTCTCGTTGTTTCTTCAAGTCAAATGCCTTGTTCATGCTACCGATGTATGCCTCGTCTTCGTTTGAAGACGAAGCCTTGGTGTCTCCGTCTGACCTCCACCGTTCCACCCAATTGTCCTCGCCTGTTTCTTCATTTATCCCGCCTTTGTGACGAACCCATGTATCCTTCGCGCACCTCCAGCAAAACTTTTCTGAACCAACAATAGTATCACAGCCCATCTGTATACTCAAGGCAGTTGTAGCTAGTCGTCCAATCCAATTTCCCGAAGAGCGAATAATAGCTGCGTTGCGGGGTCTGTCAAGTATCTCACTCCAGGTGTCAACCATTGTGAAGTCGGAGTCTTGAATTATCGGGCCTTCCGAGCTGGGTTCATGAGAACAGCTGATGGATTGACGAAGGATGTTGGAACTCTGTAAGTTGCTAAGTATGTCAAGGTCGGCTACCCATTTGCCTCTATCGTGAACTGAGACGACAGACTCGAGAAAATAGATTTCAATATCTCGATTGCCATAAGATTGAGTATTTATGGGAAAGGTGCAGCCGGTGAAGGATAAATGTAGGCTTGTCTGATGGAATGAGTCGGAGCGTTGGCCATCGAAAGGCGCATGTGTAACGAGCTGCCAGTCTTCGTATTGGAGATCTCGAATTCGCAGGTCATGTGGAGGAACAAGCATCGCTATACCCGGCTTTCCGACATTTCCACTGATTCGGCGGATCTCAAACGATGCCGGGTTTTCTGATGGGTCACACAAAAGTGGTGCTGCTATGTAGATCGAGTTCCTTACGGATAATGCCACCACATTGTTAAAGCACGAGGGCGGAATCTTCAATAATCCGGATTCGAGAAACACAATGCAAGAGAACGTGCTGGCCCAATCCATTCTTAGAGCGGAAAAGGAACGATGAGCCGTTTTCTGCGTCACAGTCCCCTTTTCTGCTTGAATTTCAGCTTCCTGGGCCCATGGAGCTTCGTGTAGGGGCTGCGATGTCACTTCTAAAGAGACTGTGGCATTCGGCAACATCTTGTAGATATTAGTTATTGTTGCTAAGGCCCTTAGGCTCTTTAGAAGTGAAGAATGCATCTCGTTTTCAAGGAATGCCTGCAAGTGATCCAAGATACTAACGGGGTCAGCATACCCAGAGTTGATGGCCTTCTGAAACGCACTGATTTGGAGTTCTTGGCGCGATCGGGTTGAGCTACGAAGCTGTTTGTGGTTCTCAGGAGTGGCACTCGCGAACAAGGCACACGTCTCGGCGTTGCCAGCCAAGAACTCGAAATCCATCTTGCGCTGACATCTTTGTTCAGTATCAACCCAGGAATTTATGTCAATATTAGAAAAAGACATGGGGTCGGACGAGGTAAATATTTGAGGAGCTCCCCGCCAATGAAACGCTTTATTCCAGCAATTAATTGTTTCTTCTTCCACGGCAAAGGTATCTTCACCTAGGTTCTCAAAGTGTAGAGATCTGGCCGAATCAAGTTTATACTCATCCTCTCCTGAAGAGTACAGCGTGGTCACCCATCTAGCGTGCCCAGCCGCTGGTGACAGTGTGTCATCATACGAATGTTTGCAGGTTTTCCTAACTATTGGTATGGCAGTGGCGTATTCATATCCCCAGTGCTTCCCGTCGTAGTGTCGATATCGAATAACTAAAGCACTATGATCTGGTACTTGCAGGGTTGATGCGTATTCTCTTAAAGCCTCGACGCGCTTATCGGAATCAGGGAGCAGGGAAAAGAATGTTGGCAGCTCCATGAGACCAAACAGCCGCGGAATTTCAAAATCGGGGCCTTCCAAGGTCAAGAACTTGGGGCATCGTCTTTGGCCAAATTGCACAAGCTGTTTGCATGAGCGCTGTTCTTGCGCATTTCCACTCAGTAACGGTTCGAGCGATTCGGACAAGGCCTTTAGCCAATGAGCAGTTCCTGGACTAACGAACTTCCAGGCGCTGGGAGCGACGCAATCCCATAGCTGGGCCAGGAGAACTGCTAATTCATCGATCTTGAAACCCCAAGATTCCGAGAGACAGCCTACAGAAATCTGATATAGTTGAAGTGGAGTAATATGGTTCCCAAGGGCGCCGAGGCAACGTTCAGCTAGGATGGGTCCGCCGTAGTACCGAAGATAGTTCAAAGGAAGAGACCAAAAACACCGCCTTGATCCTTGTCCATCTGAAGACCGATAGTCAGAAGGCCACCTTCGCTAACTAGAGGATCGTTTTGGTCGACACATGTTGGTGCTGTTCCTAATACAAGCATATCTGGGTAAATATGCCAGGATGACAGCCCTAGCAAGATTGACCCGTCTTGAATTGACTGCGGAACTCCTTGTATCAGGAGATCTACGGCAGTCATTGCAGACGCCCAAGCCTGCAGAACGCTCTCGAGTAAGGCCGTCTTGCTGCTGACGGGCAATTTAATGTTTTCTAGCATTAGCATGAACTGCTTGTGCTGCGTTTTCATGGCATCATCCGCCGTTTGAAGCCAGGCACGAGCGCTCCCATCCCATTCTCGGAGTTGTTCCCTGGAGAGACTGATCTGGGCTGCCATACAGGAGGAAAGGTAATTCGGGTCAGTGCTTTGGACTGTACCCAGTTCGGCTTTCCTCCGTTCTACCAATTCTTCCCAGATGGCGGTCGCCTCCGGGCCACTCCAAAAACGCGCAAGCATACATGCTAACAGATGAACGGCGACCGCTTCTGCGCCTGACTGTAACACTGGGAGTCAGTTATCGCGAATTGGAGCGTGACTTGTGAGTGTTTCAGAAGCTTCTAGATACTATCTTTGCTCTGAAAGTCGCTAAAAACAAGAGGAAAGTGGTTCCTAGAACTACGCACTGTCGCGGCGGCCCAGATACTAGTCGCATCAACTCCAGCATGCTCAGCAAAGATGCCATAGCTTTTGAGAGTGTCTGGTTTGTCTGTTTTGGCGGAAGCTATCTCGGAGCAACGAGTGCCATATGCTTTGATGAGATGGGGCGTCGCCGGGAGGGCGTGTTGGAATAGTGCCTTGAGTTTCTGGGCTGTGACGTGGGGTGTTCCGCTCTCTGCGGCTTGCCGACGAAAGTGAGTGAGTTGTTGCCCAATCGGACTAAATTCTTTGGGTGCCTCGAGTTTTACTAGCGAAAAGTCGAAATTCAATGTTGCGAGGCCAAGATTAGCTTGTTGTTGGCCAGAAAACAGCGCTGCCGACCAGTTTTGCATAGCCATGGCGTGGGAACGAAAGTATCCGAGGCTCGAGGACAAGTACGAATTCGAGGCCAATCGCGTGCTCAAGGTGGAGGGAGAACGGTGCACGCGATGAACGAGCGAGTAGAAGAGCAGTCATAGTGATGCGGATTATAGGAAACATACATAAATCAAATGTCGTTTAAAACAACCTTTGGTGGCTATGTAAAGAGGCTATACAGATACAAGTATGCTGCTGCGGTTGGAGGCCTGTAACAAGGCTTGTGACAAGGCGAGATGGGGCGGGATACCGGCCGTTTCGCTCTGGCTACCTATTCGTGCCAAGTCGGCAGGCTCTACTGTAATCACATGGCTGATGGAGCGCAGCCCTGCTATCACTGCATATTTGACCGAGTCTAGTTTGGGAGAAGGCCGCTGGTGAGGCTGTTTTCCTGGGCCTGAGATGAAGCCCCTGCCTAACCAACTTGAAAGAGGATTGTCGAGCCCCTGCCCAGGTGGCATGAAAACGGTAGTTGCGGATTCATCTCATTCACTGCTCAATTGTCAACCGTTAGCTCTTAATTGTGACACTAGGCGTAGGACGGCAATGCTGAAGGTCGATCCGTCGATCCTGGGGTGGTGCGTGTGGTTTGCAGTAGGCTGGTTGGCTGAAGGCTATATATAGATAGAACCTTGTCCTCGCGTCGCGTGTTGGGTTTGGGTTGGTTGGGCCATTGCGGCGTGTATTCAAGGTGATCGCAGAACGGTACTAAGTACAGCTCCTAGGCTAAGTCGGAATAAGGATGGTCCTGTACGGCCACATGCTACATACAGTACTTACAACCATGTTTCCGTAGATGTGAGGATTGAATTGAGGTGTGTGGATTAATGGGTTGTAGATGGGATGGAGTATTTGACATGGCAACACCCGTGCGGGGGTCCTTATGCACTGTTCCTTCGTATCTTCCTATACTATGTACATAGAATGCCAAAATTCCCTTTAACGGCCGACTTGGCACCAGTACACAGGTGCTCTCAACAGGCGCATGAAAAAAAGGGGATCATTCTCTTTTCACGTTATCATGGCATCCACTAGGTATAGGTTGCAGTAAGAACATATATTGTTCATTGCTTAAAACCCTTCACAGGCCGGTCATCTTAGCGGCCCTTAGGTACTGCAGCTTAGGTATTTTTGAGTTGCAGAGCATACCTAATACTTAGGTAGGTTACTAACTATAGCATCAATGCAAAAATACTGCTGTATATGCCCCGTTTCGTCCAGGTTAAGCTTTTCAGAGTACCTTTTTGTCATAAGTACAGTCAGTCCCTCATCGCCTAGACATGCTTACCTTAGGTACTTAGCTCTTGTGGCATTCCGTTTCGCCACGGCTCTTCGGTTCCACCCCGTCGTATACCGGAGAATTCCGTCTCTGTGATCCTCCCTCTTCCCATCCATGCTTCTTCCCTGGTGTCAACTTTCTGTACTTGCATCCAAACCCTTAAACCGCGATAAGGAGTTGGGAGAGATAAATCTGTAACCTTCACTCTTATACTTCCTCAAACCGTAATCGTGTTCTCCTCCCTCCGCTGTCCCCTTGCTATAATGACCGCTAGAGAAGGTGATGGATCTTCAGCCCTTCATACAATTCAAAAAAGGGGACGTGCCGTAAGTTGAATCGAATGTCCATGATATTTCAAGAATGAGGCTGTCGCCCGTGATGCTGATTGAATACTTCTTACAGCCCAGAGGGCCCGCGTCTGTCCGTAGAACTCTCTGCCGCCTCACACCTCTCTCTCACATTACCATATCAAATACAATTTACTTTACGCAGGGCTCAAGATGACGCCCAAGAGGGAGGATGCATTGTCCGCTGGAGTCCGACCCTCAACGGTTTCTCTCCGTCTGGCTTCGTCCTGCTACGGCATGTCGGAAAGGAAGGAGGGCTGGAAGTAGTCCCCGTTGATCACAGCGGGCTTGTCAAACTACCCGAGGAGGATGCAATCGTGATTAATGGCCACAATCAATTTCTCTGGGAGTTCGCACCAGGCGATCACGTATCATTCGTGGCTGACCCCCCGGAGCGATATTACCGAGCCCTTCGCGCTGGCGAAACTTACACTCTACTTTATCCTGGCGCGGAGCTGACTATGTGGAATTGGGGCAGGATAAAGGATCACATCGGAGCGACAATGAAGAAGGAACCAACTAAGTCTGGCCATAGATTGGTCATTCCCGGAGGAGCGTGTATTACTTTCACGGCTCAATCGGAGGTGCAGGAATGGCCTGAGCGCGAGAAGGTCGAAGCCGCCGGGGGTTTCTCCTGGGCTAACTTAGCTGAGCGTAAGTGGAGGCTGCGCAAGACCAGGGAAGAGAGCGAGAGAGAGAGAAGAACGCCGTCACCAATTGGTATAACCGAGCGGGTGTAAGTTGCTGCCTGAATCCGTTTCTCCCGTTTTGATTGAAGCTTCTGCTACTAACACCAGCGACGCACCTGTCTGTAGTCCCGGTACGCCTGTGTTCACAGTCACTCTTGAGTGTCCGGCCACAATCACACGCCAGGATCCATCATTTGAAGTGACTATCAAAGTGAAATACGATGGTGTTGCGGGCCAAGCATCTACATCGACGACACGACCGGTCATATTCCATACATGGGCTCTGGTGAGCCAGCGCGGTGATCGGCAAGGATACCGGCTTTACCGATCTCGGGACAAGAGGGGCAGCTGGGAAAGATGCGCCGTCAACGACGAGAGCTCTGGAGCATCCTTGTTTGTTGATGACCCAGACGCCGTGGTCTCTGTGACACAGGACGACATGAAATCGCATTTTGTGAGCCTAAGCCTGGGCGAGGAATGGCTAACAAAGCGATGGCTTCAGGGCGAGGCGTGGACCAACCTACCCAAGGATGCGACCCCAGGTGACATCTTCCGTTACTCATTCAAAGGAGCGTTAGTAGATTGGTGGGATTGGGGTAGCAAAGATGAGCATAAGGAGACATTTGTTACATTGCCTCCGTGGATTGTTGGAAAAGTAACCAGTCCTCGGGATAATGGAGGTCGCGGGTCCTTAATAGTGCCCGCTTCAGAGGCGGTTGAGTTTATCATGACATAATAGTGCCAGTAGATGAAAGTCACAATCATTATTACACTATTTAATTCTCAATTTCTAGCTGTGGCAAATCATCGTCTTTCTCAAATCATAATGGTACCAATCTCTAGTTCTGGATCAATGGCCGTGTCTCATCAGGGAATTCCGCATTGTCATATCGCCCGTAGCGTCTATGCCACGCCGCAATCACAAGGAGTGCAGCCTGTTCCAGAGCAAAAACTCCATTATCCACGGGAACGAAACCAACGAGCTGATACCAAGGCAGGAAAGGGGGCGAGGAAACGTCTAACACGAGCCGACCAGGCCACCAAGTCGCAGCTAGAACAGCAAACACCACCGTTTGTAGTGCAAGGCCCGTAGTACTCAGCGCCCCTGTGCCGGATCCGGGGAGGGCCAAGGTCTCACGAGCCTGGACCACAAAAGCAACAAGGGCAAACGCGGTGATTAGGGGTGCGAGAAACATTGAATGTATTCCAAAGAATATGGCACCGAACCAGCGATGTTCGTCTGAGGGCTCAGTAGATATGACCTCGAGGAGAAGGGGGACAATTGAAATCATGAGGAACGATATGTACATGGCGATGATGGTTATTGGGAGACGGTGGTTTTCGCGCCTGTAAAACGCCACACAGATGATGAAGCTAGTAGTCGACTGTCAGTGTCAACCACTCGCAGAGGACCTGGGATAGCGAGTGCCCCGAACGAGCATCTAATCTACGTGTATTAAACCCACGCAGTAGCGGGTCCTAGATGCCATTCAATCAAGACAGGGATTGCAAGAACTCACATCAAGAGCCACAAGATCCAGACCACGGCCAACTGAGCCAAGTTGAGCCAGTCACCGGCCACGGGCGGATCGTGGACAAAGACATCAGAAGGCTCGATCCTATTCACCACGAAAAAGAAGCTGATGGCGAACAGCTCCGTGGCGACGGCGAGGTTCAGCAGGACATATTTCAGATTGATTCCCGAGGCGTCGCCGTGTCGGGCAACGAGAAGATAGAGCTGCGGTGCGAAGGAGGCGCACGTGAAGATGAGTAGAATGCTGTAGTGAACGCAGTGCGGTTAGCCTCACAATGTTCACCGCGACGGGATTCTCCATGAATGCTGTCTGGATTTGGACGCACATCCTGGCCCAATTGGGCATGCTGTAGAGTAGTAGCATTGTGGGTTTTGCCGTGTAAGCGATGTAAGTAGACATGTGCTGGACGGACGGAACATCGGGGATCGAGACGAGGGGCGTTCAACCGCTTTTAGTGCTCTCCTTAATACTGGCTGCCTGCTGCGAATGGGCATGAATAATCACGCCATTCATCGTATACTAGTGTACAACAGGGTGTCGAATGGATCTTTAACTTGCGCTCTAGTGTAAAGTGTCCAAGTAAAAATAAAATCGTAGCGGGGTCCGGAGATGGTATACCTACCGACCGGTACCTATCTGTAATTGATTCTGGATTTAGACGACAGAAAGTCGAGACGGAACTTTCCGGCCACATCCTACACTACACTATGTGCTAGGTAGTCCACCTGGACGTGCCATGAAAAAGCCCCACCTATTTACAGGGCGGAGGTACCTATTCTGGCAATCTTTTTACAGTACCTACCTACCTACCTAGAGGGGCTCCGCCCGGGAGGGTTGGACCTCTGGGAACTCGGCCGCCGTCCCTTACGGTCCGCGCCCTCGCCCTCGCCCTCGCCCCAGCCGGCCCTTTCGCAATACGGCTTGCTATTTTTTATAATTGTGTTTGCTATATTTTAGTTGTAGCGTTAAGTACTTGGGTAGTTGGGGCGGGGTTACCCTTCGTTGATCTATTAAGCGTGGCATGTGTAGTGATTTTCCATGGCACGTTCAGGTGGACTATACTACAATGTCCGGACCACTTATCATCAACCTTGGCTATTAAAGCGCCAAAATAAGATTGATCAAGATTTCCGTTTACAACAATCCATCTTGGATCGTCTTCATGTGCAAAAATCCCACTCTGGTCCAGAAGGGTCTTCTCTATTTTTATCCGCGTATACGGCATACCGATGGAAGGCCGAGGGCCAAGGCTACTACTACTACTACTAACTAGGTCAGGGAAGTGAGTCTCAACTCAACGCATAGAGCCTAGCTAGGCCTTGTTGAGCAGCAATTGGTTTATAGTGAATAGACGGGATGCAAGGCTAGGAGCTGAAGGTAATTATCTTTTCCTGTGCCGCTTCCAAGGACGGACCAAATTTCCCTATTGAGAAATTAGTCAACTGAGATCAACTGATGCTTCTTCCTTCGCGCCTACGGATCGGCTTGTAGACTGGTCATGCTCATCCCAAGCATGGGCCGACAGACACAGTAGGTAGACTAGATGAATTCTTTCATCGCGACTCTCCTTACGGCGCAACTCTCTCGGCCAGAAACAGAATACCGATCTCCGTCTTTACCACGTAGATAGTAGTCTAGTTAGAGGCTAGCAGGCAGGTCGCGGAATATACGACCAACAGCAGTTAGCTCATACTCCAAGACGATTCTTGAAATGCATAGCAGCTATAGAGAGATTTATTGATATTAATTTAGAGATATAAGCGCAGCTCACGAAAGTAAATAAAATGCCATCTGCGCCCTTGTGTTATGTTCCAGTCGTTCAAGCTGTTCTATGCAACTCGAGATACTCTCAGCTAGAGTCAAGCTTAAGGATAATAAGCATGCAGTTAGGCAAGCTCACTCAGCGGCACACTGCCCGCGGGCAGTGGAACGCCTGGGTAGCTTTCAGGACACTCATGCTGTTAATTTCTTCCACTTTATGGATATCGGTTTCAAACGCCACCGCGATATCTCCTCGATCTCTGCACCGCCGGGCCGCCATTGGTGGCGGCGTTGACTTGAGAGTGCTACCTATAGGAGAGTATGTATTTCTTTCTCTATCGTGCAAATTGGCACGATAGCTTCCCCTATCATGAGCCGAAAAGCCCCTCGTTGACGAAAACACCGCTCACAATATGCTAGTTCCATCACATGGGGAGCACAAAGCTCCGACGAAAATGGCTACCGCAATTCCCTCCATAAGCAGTTGGAGGCTCGTGGGAATAAGGTCGACTTTGTTGGAAATGTAACCAGCGGGTCTATGTCCGATCACGAGCACGAAGGACATCGCGGTTACGTGATCGCCGATATCACCAATGAGAGCAACACTGGCATCTACGCCGCCCCGAATATTGCCCTGGTTCATGCGGGGACTAATGACAGTTAGTCCCCTCGAGTCTTTTATTCCCCCTTTTAGCATGTCTCAGAGCCTCAAGTTGCCTTAACGGGAATTTTCTGCTTCTGCTACTCCTGCATGCTCCCAAAACTCCGAGTAGTCTTTACTATAAGTGGACATTATTGACTCCAGTGTTATAAAGTGAACAAAGATGTGGATGTTGGAACAGCACCGTCGCGCCTCAAGGCCATGATTAATAAGATCCTCACGCAGTCTCCCGACGCAGTCGTTCTCGTGTGTCAGATTATCCCGTCAACAACTGGCTCAACACAAACCCGGATCAACGCTTTCAACGCTGAAATACCTTCTCTTGTGTCTAGTTTCGTGAAGGCGGGCAAGAAGGTCATGACAGTTGAGATGAATAACGCCCTAACCACTGCTGACTTGAAAGACAACCTCCACCCTAATGATGGAGGTTATGCAAAAATGGCCGATGCGTATTATGCCGCGATCGAAAAAGCAGATGAGATGGACTGGATCTCTACGCCAGGGACTCCGAAAACCCCACCAGATAGCACCTCTGTGGCTGCTTGTCAAGCAACACCATCCTGGTATAAAGTAGGCAAAGTCGCTGATGGTGCCAAGGTGTATGTTCCCCCTACTTTATTATCCCCGAGGCCGTATAAAGTAGACGACCGAAGTTGCACGCGATACTAACGTTTCCTCGCCTCAGAGCTACTACTGATGGTGATTTTAAGCCCGCGTGGGGAGGAAAGGTCGTTGTAGCCGAAGGTGCTTGCCCCCGTGCTCAACTGCACTTCATGGACCTCGACGGTGATGGCCTAAAGGATTACGCCTGCGTCGACCCAGACACCGGTGCAACCAAGGTTCATCTTAATATTCCAGACTCTGAAGGCAAAACATCAGGAAATTGGAAGGCCTTAGGTACGGTTGCGACCGGAGAAAAGGGTCGAAAAGGTACTGGGGTCATGTTTGCCGAGTAAGTCATCAGTTTCTACTTTTCTCTCCCTTTCGTCACCTTAGGTTGTTGTTAATCGTTACATAGTTTAAACGGGGATGGCAGAGATGATTATATCTATGTCGACCCTGCCGATGGAGACGTCTATGGATGGATCAACCGACTCGATAATGATGATGGTGTATGGCAGTGGCAGTCGATTGGTCGCATTGCTGGGGGAGTGAGCGCAACGAATAGAACTCTTCAAATGGTCGACCTTGATGGTGAGTATTCCGAATGGCATTATAGAACGCCGTCGTTCGCCTAGACTCTGCTCCTCAACATGCAGATATCTGCCTGCCCTAGTTTCTCGCTAACCCTGGGGTTTCATAGGTGATGGAAGAGATGATTTCTGTCTCGTCAACCAGAACACCGGAGAAGTGACAGCCTGGTTAAACACCGGCGCAGACATCATACCAGATTATTATAAACTTGGTGTTATCGCTAGCGGGGGTTCTGCGTCTAAAGGCGACACAGTCATCTTAGGCGACCTTACTGGCGAAGGCAGAGCTGATTATATGATCGTTGGCGATGGCGGCAAGGTAAACGCACTCGTCAACCGCCTGCAGGCAACGACACTAGCACCACGGTGGTTGGGGGCTTTTACCTTTGCCGCCGGTCCAGATGGCGCCAAGCAAGACCAAGTAAGATTGGTAGACATGACAGGTGACGGTAAGGTGGACTACTTGCTTGTCGACGAAAAAACTGGCAAAGTAACACTTTGGGAAAACAAGGGGACAGGGGGAAAGTACCAGCCGGGGGAAGGTGTCATACTTTGCGACCGTAAGTGAAGTCTCTATAACCTCCAAGTAGGCTAGCCTTCAATTTAGAGGAGAGCTATTAACTCAGTATCGAATAGTGGATGGTGATGGCACAAGTGACTACTTCTGGATGGATCATAACGGCAAAGGCTGGGGCTACCTTAACATAGGAAAAGGCGAAAATAAATGGTATGATCTGGGCCTCACTGCCACTGGAACAGGTTACGATAGAACCCATATCCGGATGGGAGTCCTAACGAAAACCGGGCGTGCGGATTATATCGTGGTCGACGAAGATACCGGACAGGCCTTGTGGTGGCAGAACCTGGGCTCAGACGGAGGCTGGAATTGGGCATCTAAAGGAGAATTTGCCACGGGCCCTTCAAAGACGATTGAGAACACATACGGTTGGAAGTTCAGCGGAAAGAATGTGCGCTTTGCCGAGTATGTTCACTCCATCTATCAAATCTTTCTCGGTCGGTTGGTCCCATTGACAACTAACAACCTTATACAGCTTAAACGGCGATGGCTTCGATGATTATCTCTATGTCAACGACCAGGGCGCAGTTGTCATGTGGCGACACCTTGGCACGAATCCACCGACTTGGGGGCTCCCTCATTTGGTTGCGGATGGAGTTGGCGTTCTAGCACGGCAAGTCCAATTTGCGGATACTGACGGCGATGGTCTCTTAGACTACGTTGTCGTTGGCAGTGTTACCGGCCGGGCTCAATCTTGGCACAATCTTGGTTTCCGAGAAGATGGTTCTATCCGGTGGAACACACCGCTAAGCTTTGCAGAAGGCACTGGTCCTGGATTCACGATTAGAATTACTGAGGCAAGTCAAGTCATCCCACCTCGCCACACCCGCAGCAACTCTTTCTAATTGTGCCTTTTTAATTCTAGATGACTGGCGATAAGCGTGCTGATTATGTCGCTATTGACCCTGATAATGGCGCTCTCACTCTTTGGAATAATCGCTGTTTGCCTCAGTCGACCACTCCCGTTGAGACGGGTCCCATTCCTGTTGAAGGCTGTGATCCTGACAACCAGAACTCAGATGAAGTCTGCATAAACGAAGTCCCTGTCAATTTCATTGGCAGCACCTGTGATGGGAGAAGAGATCTCATCAAAACTGAGATGGCCTGGGCTTACGGGATAGCACTGGCGGCTTCAGAAAACCCACAACGTGGGAACTACTTCGATGTATGTGTATCCATTCATCCCTTCTCGGAGTCGGAGAGGAAGCGGAGGGAAAGCTTGTTTACCAGAGACGGGATACTAATACCTAACTGACAGCACTTCTTCTCGGAAAACTTGCGAAGCAAAAGCGATTTTGGGACCACAATCAAAACCCGATATAAACATATGGCTGAAAGTAAGCACGATGACCAATCGCTATTATCTAATGTCAAAGCAAATCACAGCAAAAGTCTCTAACCACGAAGCCATTAATAGTTCTTAGTGGGAAGTCCCATGACTATGCTCTCTCAGTATCATGCGACGGCACGACGGACAACTGCATCGACAAAGGATGGGCGGCCTATATCAATAGTGAGACGCAGGTAATGAACATTTGCCCTGTTTGGTTCACAACCTACTCGGGCAGGTCCGATTTCACATCCACCGCTCTTAGATCGTGTTCTACCATGGATCTACGCTATGCACAGCGAGCCAAGGCCGCTATTCTAGTACATGAGATGGCTCATACTTGGTATGGAATGGATGCCGATGAAGGGTATGTGTAGCCGCTCTGAGCCGGCATTGATTTTTGGACGACACGGTTCTAATCATTATTACAGTTCACACGATATCGCCTATGGTTATAATGGCTGCACCGAGTTGCCGCGTGGCACGTTTGACAGGAGCTGCGCTGAGTACGCAAACGCAAAAACCATTGTCTGTCCAGACAGTGAGGGCAAAGAAGGCGTGTGCGCGGCAGACTTATCTGAAAAGAACGCCGACACTTATTCCTTTGTTGCGGCAGGCGTATTCTTCAGTCAGAAGTGTGGACGAGTTATTCCTCATCCAGTGGCCTCGAGCGGCGACCCCCCTATTTCCACTCCTGTCCCTAGCCCCTCTTCCACTCCTGTCCCTGACCCCTCTTCCACTCCTGTCTCTGACCCCTCTTCCTCTGAACCCCCTATCGCCGTTGCCTCTATCGTTAATAGACAGGAGGGGCCTGTCGAGCGAAGCCGTCTCGAAACGAACTTCACCGAGAGCGTAGCCGTTTCCACTCCTGCTGCAGTACCCCATATTCAACGACGATCCACGACATCATGTCCGGTGGCAGATTACATCGTGTGGGACGGCGAAGAAGGAGACGGTATAAATGTGATCGGATATGCGCACTTTGGAGATTCTTACGCGAGTGGAATGGGTACGGGGACAACGTCGGGCGACAAATGTCGCATAGGATCAAACAACTATGGTGATCTGATCCATAAGCACCTTGGCGATTCAGTTGTCTACCCAGGTCCTATGTCCTGCTCCGGAGATACAACTGCTGAGTTGTCCAAGCGCATTGACTCGTGGAAGACGGCAAAAGACACTACTCTGGCCACACTTACTATAGGCGGTAATGATATATTCTTTTCGGACCTCATCTGGTATTGCGTTATCACCCCGGACACAACCAAATTCGGCAGCACGAACCGCAAAAATTGCGTCAACACGGAGGATAAGGCCCTTGCCCACATGAGAGACGACAGCGAGGATGGCCTTCATGCAAAATTAAAGGCCTCGTACTTGAAGATTCTGCAAAAGGGACTGGATGCGCGCGGAGAGGCGCGGTTAGATTTATATGTGACCGGCTATCCGTATTTTTTCAACGCGGGAAGTTCGGACTGCCAGTAGTAAGTCTTTTTTTTTTTTTTTTTTTTAAGAAGTCGGTTTCTAACAAGAAGAATCATCGCTGACACTCCGCGTTCACCAATAGTTCAACTTTCCATTATTGGTGGGCCGGCTACAAACCATCCAGTGACTGGTGGTTTGACCGCATTGTCTATCTCACTCAATCTTTGCGAACCGAACTCAATGACTTGGTGTACGAAATTAACGCCGTCATCAACGATGCAGTCATATCAGCCAACAAAGAGTGGGGGGGCTCTCGCGTGCACTATGTTGATGTCGTCGAGCCATTCAGGGATGACTCTGACCATCGCTGGTGTTCTTCCAGCGATGTACACGAGCCAAAAGAAAGCCGTGATGATACATGGTTCTTTTTGAGCGGTTGGAGTGATGTCGATTCCGCAGCCTCGATTGACCAAGAGGACAGCGAGCTGCAAGCCCTAATATCCAAAGGGAGTATCGAGCTACCGAAGTGTGATTCTGATTCACCACTCAACGACTGGGCTGGGCAAGATCCGTGGGATGTATGGAAGTGCCGAATGGCTCAGGCAGTCGATGCGGACTCAAATGGAACAGTGGCCCTTTCTTTGAAGCAGGCGAATGCTGATCTAAAGGCCGGCAACTTCGATACTCAGGACATTGGGTCTTGGACGCCCACTCGCCAGATTAAGACTTTCCATCCTCGCACTCCGGGGATGCATGCATACAAGGATGCAATTATAGCACAAATGAGAGCGGATGGTCTATTTTGAGAACCTCCTATCCGGGTGCGTTGGTGTTGGATCCGGTGTGATTTGAGCTATTATGAGACCACATCTGTAGAATAAAATAAGTATGTACTGTATATAGCTAGAACGATGTGTTAGGTCTAGTACTATAAAGATTATTTTCATCGACCTTGGAGTTGACTCTTTCAACGAAGTTCTAACGCCGCTTTATTTTAGTCGCGAATCGCAAATAGAGGTATTAACACAGGAATATCTGAAAGTAACGGTATAATATATAGAGATGGGAATTCTGACATTAAATAATAGTTCATAATAGTAGCAAAAGAGTTCTTGGACAAATTAGAATTAATATAACGGGTGCCTCTCTACAACTTAAGGCCCTGCTAGATTATTCTTTTTACTCCTTGCCCTTGCCCCCGTCCCCTCTTTTTTTTGTCTTCCTGTTTTTCGAGAAATCTAAAGAAAGTTAAACATGAAATTCGATCCTCGGACATCAAGCTTCTATTCTACGAAGGATGTTTTTTAATCCCGGAATTCCCTCCAGACTTTTTCAGTATCGTCCCACTCTACCGTTAGATTGGCGGGTACCATACCAGGGGCATCTTGCTTCAAAAATATGAATGCGAGTGCAAGATTGAGGGTACCATCGGTTCTGCCGTCATCGAATCCCTTCGCCAACAGCTCAAGCAAGTACCTATCATTTCCCTTCTCCTTAACAGGATCGGGATTACGACGACATTTGCACCCTTCGTCAACATGACTAGTAGAGTTCCCGAATTTAGCCTTACCTTCCACTAGTCCATGTACAACAATAGTGGTACAACCATAAGTGGCTGTGCTTGTAATCTGCTCTCTTCTTATTAAAGACATTGCCAGGCTAGGTTGCTATTGGAGTACTTTGTTATTAGGAGGCGTTTGTTAGAATGCGTTGAGTGGTATGTGTGTATATGTTTTCTAGGATGTGTTGGCTTGGAGAATCGCATTGCTGTCTCTGTTCATATAAACACGCCCATTAAAATAACTGAACCAAGAAAAGTAAGTTAGTTCTAGCCATAGCCACAACAAGGGTGTTGTCAGCTAAACACCGCTATGGTTTCCCGTCTGAACAAAGAAATATGAATATAAACAGAGCATTTAGTATAGTTAACCTGTAGCCTTTGTAAAATACCGATACTCCGTGTGAAACCGTAATCTTTCGGCTTGATTAGGCATTATGTTATCCTTTGACCGGTGCTGGCTGGTGTACGTAGAATATCGCAGGTCGATGTATAGCATGACATAAGTTTGGTGAATAGAAATACATTCTAATTACCTAATTCACTGCTGCGAGATATTACTGGCTCCGTATATCGATGTTAAATACTAGCATCCAGGGACCCCATTTGTATTCCTATATGTTTGAACTCTACTTTTAAGTAGCAGAAGTCAAAAGAGAAGCAATATAAGATACTAACTAGCTTAGTTAGCTTAGTTGTTTAGAATCCATCAATCCCATGTAAGGTCTACATAGTAATAATAGATACTAATCCTGTCTAACACTGCTCCGAGGAGATTAAGTTAGATGACTTAGCTATTTCGGAAATAGCTCCAGATTATTTGTAGTTGAGAGAGGCTGAAGGAAATCGGTATAGCGATATTTCTTCATTTGAATGTTAGTCTTGACTCATGACGTCTTCGATATTGCTTCTACCAAGCACTCTAGGAAAACATCACATCTCAATCAAAACTTCCAAGCCAATAGACAACTCATACTTAAACATACCTTATCTCAAATCTAATGTGTGATTATACTAGATAATCCACCCTCTTAATTCAACTAGATCCACCAACCGAACCCTTAGGCCCTACCATAAAGACAGACCGTGACGATGGTGAAGGATACGCAGACCGTAATCCAGTACGTGGCATCCTACCCTGCATCTGACGATAATCCAGTGTGTTGTCTGGACGCTAGTATTGACACCCACAACCTCGGCCCAGGGAGCTTAATAACCTCGTCAACATGTCCGCCTTTGACCTAGAGGTCTGGCTCAAAGGGGAGCCGTCGCAATCGGCAGGCTGGAGCCAAGGCGACGAGTCGGACGAGACGATCGGGCGTGAGAGGTAAAAAGCCAGCAGCCCTTCTTTTCGTTATTTCGACTCTCTCCTTTCAGTCCAATATCGAAGCACCCTCCTAGCCTCCTAATGCGTAACCTAAGTACTTAAGCGGTGTGCACATCGGGGGAAACCCCAACATTTCGAACCTAGCTACATTATATCATATGCATATGACCTGCTTACAAATAAGCTAACTAAACTCGTTCCAACATCCAGCGGCCGCAAGATCGTCGAAATCCTAAAGAAAACCCTCAGCAGAGATGCGGATCACTACGACGAAGAAGACATCGAACACATGTGGCGCGTAGTTTCATACTGCAAGTGATATCTGGCACAGGAGGTTAGTGTTTGCTCGTTCCCCCATCTGGTCCTTCCTCTTCCTCATGTCATAGCACGTAG
>NQIM01000486.1:0-31315 GCA_003426235.1 Xylaria polymorpha | reverse complement strand
AAAAAAAAGGTATTAAGGGAACTTTTGTTATTCGTCCAGCCTGCCGCAGCTGTGCCAGAGTAGCGTTTTTCATAATTATTTTTTTCAGCTACTCCTCAGCGCGCAGGTGTACGCCAGTCCTGCAAGACCCGACGAATTGCTGAGCTCCCCGTTCAGCAGCAACGGAATAGTGCGGACGATAATTTGTTAGCTGAGAAGGCGACTCGCACTCCGGTACGGGGGCAATGCCAGAAAAAACGCCCAGAGAATACAAAACAGAGCAGCCGCGGCATCTCATTCGTCTGCCTTCCCCCCTACCGGCTTCCGCATCGCCTATTTATTTTGTTTTTGTTTTCTTTTGCTTTCTTTTCCCTTCCTCTCGTGCTTTTGGTGCCGGAAGCCGGAAATCAAAGGTCGGCCTGCATTCCGGTGCATATGCGCCAAGTCCCAGCCACTAGGCTGCTGTGCCGTTGGAAATTTGATTTTGTTCCCGTAAGTGCAGCAAAGGGGCGAAAAAAAAATAAAAAATAAAAAATCATCTACTATCATCAAAAAAGCTGAAGTGAGTAGTGTAGACAACGGGCGGAAGGTGTGTGGATTGGATGTTGGGGACGCGTACTGTGGTCTCGTCAGCTCGACCCATCCTCTTCCCTATTAGTTTCCTGTTTGGGCTTTTCTTTGCGTTCCACCACATGAGGTGTTCAGGTAGACTAAGGTAGGTCATGGCCATGGTCATGGTCATGGTCATGGGAGGGAGGGCTGCTCTCCAGGATGGCCTGGGTACCGCGAATAGTACTGCAAGGGTCACCCACGTAGCTATTATATTCGCAAAGCAAGCGTGGGATGTACGGCATGTGTCATGATAGCAGATCGAGAAACGGTAAGAAATATGCATAGCAGTAGCTAGGATAGTATAGTATACTGTAGCATACCTAGGGTAGTAAAGGTTTGTTTTGTTCGGATGCCATCGTACAGCGCTCTCGCCCTCGCCCTCGCTCTTGGCAGAACACACACAGTAGCAAGCCGTAAAGCCAGCTAGCCATGGCATGGGGAGCAACGGGAAAATACAACCCTCCAGAATCGTACCTAGGTAAGTAAAACGCACCAATCATGACACTTCTTTAGTCACCTACTGGTATACTTCTCGAGACTGGTGCTTCAAACACAGCAACAAAAGAATAGCCGGTGCTCTTACCGATACGGATAGCTTGTCTAAATAGCACCAATGCCAATGGACAATAGCAGAAATATATACCTTGTAAGATATGAGCAAGTTTTTATTTGCAGCATAGTCGGTGGTCCGGAATCAGTGGTAGCACCCCGCTATTGGTTTTGTAATAGCAAAATACATGGAGGGAGCTGGGTCTACAATTCTCGTTACAGTGAACGGTTCGTGGCCCAGTTCTATGTGACCTTTTGACTCCAAGGATCCCAGTTGGCGTGTAAGCGAGTGGCAGGTTATGCATCGTCATATATGTGTACTTGGAATTTCTGTCCCATTTCTCGGCTGGCTCTGCTTGAGTACCTAATAATTCTCAAGAACGAAATACCTGTGGAGCATCGTATGTATGCCCGTTTTGATGTTCGGGGGACAGCTGTCTCTTCGTGTTCGTTGCATTGACTGCATCGACTGCATCTGTACCGATTTCAACGAAGTAACATGATATTACTTGATTTGTGATTGACCCCGAGTCTGCTGAGATTGCACTGTTTTCTGGACTCAGATTGCTTCTGATCGATGCAACTCGATCGTGCAGTGCTACCATTCCACCGCCCGCCCAGCTGACCCTGGACAAGTTGTGGGAATGTGCCAGAATACTGATCCCGGGCGCTTCACCATGTCGCCTCCAATGCATGAGGGCAACTCGTAACAATCTCCGACGCTAATCGTACATCGTATCTGAACATGACCGAAAACCATGCCTGACTCCCTTTTATAATCTGCCGTAACGCCGACGCATAAACCCAAATCATCCAAACCCCCGTCCCATCGTAACTCGCTCAGGTTCAATGTCTCTCAAACCCTTTTGACCAGTATCTATAATGCCCAGTCTAGGCGAACAGAAGATAACCGCCACCCTCAACAGTAAAATCGTGAGAGAAGTGATATGAAACATAGCAGAGGACCAGAATACTGACGTAGCATAGCTGGAATACAGGCAACAGCCAACTAGGAAAAATATTACTACAACGTTGCGGCTAGCTGCGAACAGTAGGGTCCTCTTATTATCGAGCAATATTGTATGCAGGAGCGATAAAGGCTCTGACACCAAGTTCGGAGAATCGTCGGACGACGTTTGTTGTGCCCCCGGTAACACGTGCCTCATCTTGAATAAACTTCCGGGCTACAGCCAGCTTGCTCTTCGGATCGCTCTCGTCCAAATGTGGAGGGAGTGTGCTCTCGAAATCCGGGGGAAATTTATTTGTCAAGGCTCGGATTATAGTCAACGAGTATAGGACGTCGCGATTCTCCCTCCCATCAAGCAGCTCGCGGAGCTGCGCTAGTATGTGATCTCTTCGGGGGGTCACGTCCATGTTAGGTTGATCTCGGATAAGTAGAAATTCGGCGAGATTATGCCAAAACCTGACCTCGCGATTCCTGTGATAAACGGCATTGTCTGGGTTTTCAAGAGGAGGTCGAAGTGGATTATGGTCGAGGAAATCTCCCGAGAGTAGAGCCTCGAAGACAGCCACTCGATTGCGCGCTTCGTTCCCATCATCGGTAGCCGGAAGGCCGTGACTCATATTAACTTTGTACTCGGTCGAATATACCAGGGTAGCCAACTCCCAAACCACGCGAAACTCTAGATTAGCTGAGTACGCCATTCCAGCAACATCGTTGGTACTAGTCGTGGCCAATGATTGCAAAAAGGCTGCCAGTATTTCTTGCACGCGTGAGTTAGAAGTCAAGGTACTCGACCCATAGGACTTGGTGTACCAATCCGTCTCAAAGAATTTTTCTAGTCCTGGTGCATAGACCTGTTCGTAGAGATCGTGAACCTCGAGGAGCTTCTCCTGGTTCAAGGGGCCATCGACGGACGGAGGGACAGCATTTCCAATGGCGACAAGATCTTGGACCTTCATTTTGCGTACTGAAATACCAGAGTAAGCCGGGGTTCGTTCCATGAAGGGCGACTGTGGTGTGTGCGAAGTTGGATGCAAAGGGACGAAAGAGGGACCGCCCCCTCTAAGGTGCGGTGGCCCTTTGGCTCTATAATCAACAACATGGGAAATGACGGGTGTGGTCGCTGGGAAATGGGAGGTCGACATACTCGAGGTTGCCAGGACGCTATCCAGAGAATGGTCCAGCGTATGGTAGTGATGGCCTTCGGTCTTGATATTCGAGACGGTCGAGTTCCCTATAGAAGCCAGGCCTGGACTGTAGGTCGACACCGGTGGAGCGGGAGCGCTTGGAATTCCGGCCGACAAGGTCGCATAGGAGGCAGTAGTGCTAGGCGTTAGCGGGGCAGAGGCAGAGGCAGGGACAGAGGCAGAGGATGTGCTGTGAGGAATAGAGGATGTGGACGAGGCAGAAGTCGGGGTGGCTGAATTCTGTGTCGAGTGGATGTTGCTGGTTGCGTGATGAGGTTGCTGGGTTTGCTGAGGCTGGTGCGATTGCTGTGGTGACTGCTGCTGCGGTTGCTGATTATTCTTAAAAATGGGGTCGTAGCCGAGGCATTCACGCTTGGACTTTTGACAATTTTTGCAGGTCGGATGCAGTTCGTCGCACTAGATGCACCGTGGTTGTTAGAGCCCAAGGCACGTTTCTACTAATAGTCGTGTGTAAAAATGAAGACGAGGCCGTGGATAGCCTCAAGCGAGTGGGGTGTGGAGTGTGGAGACGGCACGGCGAGGAGAGCCGCGGCGGGAGAGAGACAACGAAACACCAAATGGGGCTAGGTCAGACAATTAACGCGAGCAGGGCTGGGGGAACGAGGGTTTGGGCTCGGTTTTGGGCTGGAGCCTTTTTTTTTTTTTTTGTTGCTTTGTCTGACCACGGGTTGGCGCATGTTTGCTGGATCTGGCTCGATCCGGCTCGCTCGCTTCCCAGTAGCGCAAAGTAGCCGGCTCTCAAGCGAAACTCTAAGCGAGAGCGAGGAGCGGACACAACACAACACCACAACCCAACCCCACGACATCTTTTGCTCTGACTGCTGCACCTGTCTAACCTAGGCTTCGCATTCCCTCCTCCCTCCCGCCTTGCGGCATCATGTTCGTACCGGCTGCATCCGTGCACACAAACGGGGCAAAGCAATAATGAATCTGATCAACACATACCTTGATACGTCGTTTGCGACATGTCAAGCAACCCGTTTTGGTTCGGCGCTTTATCTCCTATAGACAGACGAGATCATCGCTAGTCAGGTCACCTGTATCATAGGACATGGGACATGGTACTGGGAGCCAGACAGACAACTTCTTACCTTCTTATGCCGCCCGGCCGTCAGCACCGCAGGCCCGCCAGGGGGGAGGGCATATCTCTGGCCCATAACATCTGGGGATAGGCTCGCATACGGATTGCCTGCCATGCTGCCCATGGGAATTTGCTGTCCATAGTACAAGGACTGCTGTCCTGGAACCGAGGGCACAGGTGATACGGGCATGGCCATGGCCATGTGCTGTTGTTGCTGGGATTGCTGCTGCACAGGGTCAAACGTGCGCATACTCGGCAGCGGCATCGCGTTGTTCGTCGTCGCATGCGTGCTCGCTCTATAAGGATCGTGTGCCGGAGGGGCTGTATTTGCATAACCATAGTGCGCATTACTCATCCCGCCCGTCGCATACGCTGACGGCGTCGAGTACGGGAGAGGCTGTCGAGGAGTCCCGGGCATGTGGGGTGGGTTATGCGACATCGTTCCGGGCGAGGGCGTCGCGGCGCCGTCGTTCTCCTGCTGGCCGTCCTGTGCTTTGTGCCGGTCCTGGCAGATAGCGCTCGGGTCTGTGGATGGTGCTGGGGATGTCGGTGTTGTAGATGCTTTGAATTGGTCAGTAGCGACAGTCGTCTTGTCCGTCACGAGGGCGGACAAGGAGGTAGGTGTTGTTGATGTTGACGTTGAGATTGGAGCATCCGAAACGTGATTCTGTTGTAGTTGGTAACCCTGATCCTCCAGTCCCTGCTCTTGCGCTGGCTCCTTCTCCGGCTCTTGTGTGGTGGCTATTTCTGGCGCTCCAGCTGCATCGGGTAGTTGAGGATTCGGGGACTGTCGAATGCGCTCCTGCTGTTGGGAGGCATTGGTATCTGCCTCAGGCGGCGTGGGAGCCCAGGTCTGTGCCTCTCTCGGTTTGTCCTGTCCTGGGGAAGCTTGTGACGAGTGCTGTGACGAAAGCGCAGCACAGGAGGTTGACGGCACTGGTGGGAGGGCGTGGGCTGGTTCTTCAGCAACGGCAGAGGCCGGTTCAGGCTGAGGTTGAGCCTGTGGCTGTTCCTGTGCCTCTGCCATTTTGATTTGATTTTAAATTGGAACTGCTACGGGGGTTTGGCGAGCAGGGGCACGCAGAATCGAGGTAGCAGCAGCTGCTGCGAATAGGTAACGACGCCCGCAGCGGACCAGGGACTGGACCGGACAGGCCCTAGGACCCCGGGACGAGCGGTGCGGTACCTAGACCGGTGGCTAGCTATGCGACAAGCGAGACGTGCGTGCGCGCGCAAGAGGGAGCCAGGGGATGGGATCCCAAGGGGGAAACACAGCGCCGCAACAGCAGAGCAGGTCAGAAAACGATGGTGGTGGTGGTCCGATGTTTGAGGTGTTTCGACGCGACCCTGGGCCGAGATTCCTGTTAGCTCAACCTGCCGGTGCAATGGGCGTTTTTTTTTTTTTTTTTTTTTCTCTTGCATCGACTCCGTCTAGCCACTTGGCTACTCTTTTGGTCCTAGCGCCCGGCCAGCGACTAATAAATAAATGCACGCTGCAGCGAAATTCAAGGAAATGGAGCTTTGCGGCTGCTTGGGTGGTTCGTTCGTGCAGCGAGGAGGGTGGTACCGATTAGTCTCCTGTGCATAGATTGATAMMAAGATAGTAMMTGTCTGTCAAGAGGGCGAAGCAGGCAATCTCTCATGTATCCCGTGGGCATCGATTATTATCCTGCCTCTTCGGCCTCATTCTCGTCCCTATCCTATCCTTACTTCGCTTCCCGGCCGTGCAGCCACTGGACGTTGTAATGTTGTAATGGAAGAATAAGCTGGAAGGGGTGGAACGTGCCGGCGAGTCGACCAGGGAGGGGGGGGGGGTACAGGGCACGCAGACACAGGGCCTGCCGAGGGCCTGCCGCCAGGTATCTCAATGTCCAGGTCTACCGTGCACAGTATGACCTGATACCTACCAGGTAGCCAGATGGATCGGTCTATATTGTATGGCCTTGAGGGTCCAGACGTCAATAGGGCTGCCTTCGTGATAGGGAATACCTGCCAACATTGTACCCTACCCTCCTGTACTGTACCTTGCCTGGAGTTAGTTGCGGTACATACGCACATGCATCTACTGTATCTACCTACTGTATTCATGTATTGGATCGCCAAGTGGTAAGACTGACCAAGGGCTTCTCTGGCTGTGCTGTGTTCTGTATCCTCCGAACCACCTGAGACAAGGACTAGTGCAAACGGTTCCTGGCGGGTTCACGAACGATAGATACATGTGTATGCACCATGCCAGAAGGACGGGAACCTGGGGCGTGTTCTAACGAGATCGTGATTTAGGCGCGGGTAAGTCTGGTGGGTAGGAGGATGATAAGACGGGAGTGGCCGGTCGCTTAGTATACAATAATAATAATAATAGAGTCCATCTAGGATTCATGCGGATAGAAATACGCAAGGGAAGGTAGTGTAAGTAGGTACGAAGTAGCTCAGAGCAAAATACATAGACAAACGGACACATATGAAAGTACTGTACCTACCATACCCTGCGCGAGAGCGATTTAGCAGTTGTTATTGTGGGTTTGGCTCTGCAGACGCCTCGGTTGCTGGTGCTGACTTTCCCAATTCTGATCTTTCTTTGCCGCCTGCTACGCGTACGCTAGGTATTATGTTATGATGCTGGGAAATGACAAATCTCCCTACACCAACGAGCTGTTCGTCTTGTGACTGGGGTACACAGCTCTCGGGGTGAAGTGATGGTGAGGGTGTCCCGGGCAGGAGGACACGAGGACCAGGCAATCTTGATGAACTACTGTGTAGGTAGTCAATAGCCAGATCCATAGGCCGACCTTAGGTATGCAGCGTGAAGCATACCCGGCGGCATGATGCGACGTGACGTTACAAAGATTGCGTTGAAGACCGTGAGGATGCGCTGATACAAAGTACAGTACAGTACTGCGCTGTGCTGCGCTGTACTTAGTGTAGATGCAATTATCTTCGAGAGGCCATAAGAAAAAATAAGATAAAAATAAAAAGAGCTTAGGGTGTAGACATGTAGGTATCTGCTGTAGTGTAAGATAATAACTGGGGCCGAGGGGCGTATATCTATCGGAAATACATCATCCTCAGGCCCCACTGCTGTACCGTGCTCTCGCTAGGTACTACTATGTACTAGTGTGGCGCTTTGTGCAACTTATAGTGTACGGCGCACGGCGCACGGCTAGGCTAGTCTGGTTGAATTCATGGTCAAGGTCATGGTCAAGGTCACGATCACGGTGACGGCCAAGGACTACAACTATTGAAAATAGAATGCATCGTCAACTTACACTACGCACCTAGTTTTCAAGCTGGATACGGGAGAACGTATCATGATCTGCTCATTGTGTTAATTACTACACTAAGTACACTAAGTACGGAGTACATACTGTACTTAGAACCAGCAGTGTTGCACAGCCACTGCTAGATACACGGACACGTGATCTTGTGTGGATCTAGCATCGCTCCACGTCTAACTGCCCCAACCGGTTAGCGAGGTGATCGATCCTCTTTCGGCATGCTGTACGGAACGCAACCCCAACTCTACACCAACTGTACTCTTGTGATCCCGTCACTCCGTCCCTGGACCACCACCGCATCGATGCAAGTATAAGTACTACTAGACACTTTTATAAGTACTACTAAACACTTTGGAATCGATCTACTTCTACCTAAGGCTCTGGCTTTCACATGTCACACTTGGACTGTGGTGCCGAATGAAGTCTGTAGCACGTATAGGTGCACATTATCTCCTCATCCGCCGTGAACTTGGACGTATTGACGCTGGCTCGCAAAATGATAGGTTCTCTCCAATGCGAGGCACTAGCTCAGGAGGAGGCACAGGCAGGCATATGGCACCTCCTCGGCTCTTGTTGCCTCTATCTGTGCACCAAGGGATGAACGAGAACCAGGTGATAGGTAAGCAGCTGGCATACAGTACATACGCATGGATCTGTTGCTGTTCTGACCAGAGTCTGCTGTGCAAGCGACCTCCCTACCGTTCCTGCCAGTAGCTCTTCTTTGAAATACCAACCACCTGATATCCAATCTGATGCCTGCTCGTCAAAACAGCCAGTGCATATCATAACAGGGTGTCACTTCTTGTGTGTCTTGAGCCTGGCACAGCAACTTCCAATGGGACTAGGTACTGTAAACCAGCGTCAACTGCTCGCTGGTCCTCCAATGAGCCAAACCGGTACCGGGTTTTGGTATGCTTGTTCTGGTCACCCAGTCGCCATCCACTCACCGGAGGGTTCCATGCAGCGAATATTGAACTAGGTAGACACCTTCTTGGCATCGGAACCTTGGGGCTTAAAAAACGAGACCTCTGGAGCCCTTGATGTCCCAGCCGTGGTTCGCTTTCGCTAGTAGCTGCATACTGCCGACAAACAGAGTACACACGGGGAGGGCGTGGCGAGAATAAACATCCATCTGCACCATAGACGGCAGAGTATCTTACATCCTCTCCCTGCAAGATCCGGCCAACAGGGCCAAGACCCAGATGGCAAGTACCTTAGATGACGATACCTAACATGTTGGCCGTTGTTGTTGGCCTCTAGTTCAAATATCCGGATTGCCCGTGTCGCACCAAAGGGACTAGCAACAATATGTCTGCTGCGCCTCTATCAAGGATTTCAGAGGCCTCGCTGTCCAGTTTATCCGTCAGTGGCAATATCGCGTCAACCTATTTCTTCATATCCTCTTAATTGCGAACCGCATCCTCCCTTGTGCATCTTGGCTGCCTACCTTACACTCCACTAGATACCCACACTACATGGTTGTATCCGACTGTTATCACCCGCCGTTGAGCTTCTAGACTACCTACTAACTCCCAAGAACTCAGGTGACGAATTGGATGACCTGCGGCCCTGACGATCAGGGCCGAGTACCACGTATATAGAAAGAATGGTCATATATGTGGATTGCAATCCCATCCTTCGGGCATTGTTGTTGTCACGTTGGCCCCCACGACACAAGAATCACATCCGTTCAGTGACGTAGGGAAGGGTTTTGGTAGATGATGTATCATACCATAGCCTGAACTAACCGTGAATGACGCTTCAAAAGCAAATATGGCTTGGACACACAGAATGATGCCCGTTGATAGTATGACATCCAGATCCATTTGTCTTCGTGTGATCAAGACTTTGCATCTGCATCTATTTACATTGACATTTGGTCACTACTATGCTACCCATTTAGTCTCCACGAGGTTTCATCCCGGTTAGCGAGGGAAATGCCGTGCTTTCTAGTCAAAGAAGCACCGATGGTGGGCTACGATTATCAGATACTATAGATATAATGCCAACAATCTAGCATAACCGCGCGGTGATGCGAGCGGCACACAGGTGATCTTCGTCTTGCATACAACAGAAGTCGAATAAAAACCTCAATTACTATGTTTTGGCTGATCTATACGACAGTTATTAGGCTCTTTAGGCGTTCGGCGGCCTGTGGATTAAAGACCCTTGGGCAATGGGCTCACAATCACTCTTCACACGGCCCCGGATATGGTGACAGACAGATATGAATTACGCATGTGTTTTCTGGCCGAGACCTTATCTCTACACTTCCCATTCTGGAATTCGGGAGGCGGGCCGCCTTTCCGTCACAGGCCGGCCACAGGTGAAGGTTAGCCCGGGCGTTCTTCTCCATCCAATAAACCAATATCCGGCATCACGGACCACCGAGGTCCGGGTTCAACTTTTTTCTGTCCGGTTGCTGCTCGAGAGATGCCGGCGGCCTTTTCTGGTCTTGTGCCGATATTATTGATGGCGCTAAGTTTGTGACAACGTCGAGGATATCGTAAGCCGATCCTTTTAAGACATGGCCGCATACAGCGGCCGGTTCAACTTGATGCTACAGTTATGTTGACCGGTCGGTATGCAGTCGAACAAACAGAGCCCTACCTCTCATTTCTTGTGTTGGTGTATGACAAGGGAATGATAAAGTTTATTTAAAATATAACGCCTATTTTATTTTCTTGGACTCAAACCCGCATCAGAACCAGACGGCAAGCATGTTGGGTTTTCGGGGAGTGTTTTCGGTGTTAAAACAACAACAACGATATGTTTCTATTTGGGCCATATTAGAATCCCCATACAATTGCACATGTCAAGTTGGCCTTAGGCTACGAAGAAATATGAGACATTAGAACTAAATCTAACGCGAGATCTCTAAATCTAAAGAAGTTACCTAGGTACCTAGCCTTTCTTATCCCAACGATCGCAGACAACATCTCAAGCATACCATTTTATCCTACCTGACTAAATTCCCTTACATTAAGAGAACGACTATCAATTATAGAAATTCGGTCTCCAATTTCATAATCGCTGCGCTACGATCAATTTCCGAATTAATCTGCACCCGCCTCAATCAAATATTGCAAGTACCCACTAAGATTCCCGACTTCAACATCTTTGGAGCCGAGGAGTTTCACAGAGATGAGTAACAGATCTGGGCCTAGCACAAACATACGGCATTAGGTGATTTTCACCATGGAACATTGTCCTCATCACCCTCCTTATCTCTTGTGAGCCATGCCTTGGCGACTTCGTACATGCCCAGATAGAGACCACTTCCCACAGCCGTCCATACAGATCGAAGGATCGCGCCGCGGAAAAGCCCAGCGACACCTCTTTCGGCAACAACTTCCCGCGCTACTGCCAGACTCCCCCGCGTGTTATACTTATCACGTGCCGGCCTATTTTTGCCCATCCGCTCATGGACACCCCGCCGTCCATCCTCCTGCTCTCCCGCCGACAGCATCATTCGGGTCTTGACGACGTCCATCGGGGTGGTAATCAGCGCCGCAAAGCTTCCAGCCAACCCTGCGCTCGTCCCCGTGACGACGCCTGTCTCAAGAAGACCCCGCTTCTCGGGCTCGCGACCCCCTGTTGTTGTTGGGCGTCGGCGCCGCCATGCCCGTTCCCGCGCAAACTCGAAGATGGGGAACTGGATGGCGGTGAACGGTAAGTTCCGCGCCACCAACGCCGCGTAGCCCGAGAGAAGCCGCCGCCCTGCATCGGCGCCGCCCAGCTGGCGCAGCGCTTGTAGAGAGGTGGATCTCCCGGACGGGGACCCGTGGCCGCTGGCGTCGCTGGCGATGCGCTGCTGCAGCATCTGGGCGTTCTGCTTGATGACCTCGGCGGGCGTGAGCACCAGGCAGGATGAGCATTCCGCGATGGCCGAGGCGCCGGAATGCACGAGCGGCTGCGGGAGTCCGGTGTGACGGCCCAGAAACGATTTGGAAGCCTCGTACACGGTGAAGAAAGTCCCCTAATAATCGAAACCCAGGCGTTACAAACTATCGCTCATGGTAGATAATTGACTTATCTCAAGACTTCGGAGAACATACGGAAACAATTACTTGCTAAAATAGGTGATAAGAACGTTTGCTCAGGGGAGTACATACTGCTGCTGGCAGGGTGGCGACGACGACGATCCCTATGCCCTGGTATAGACCCTTCAATAGCTGTCGTGAGGGCAAGCGCGTCCGGGATGAGGGATCTATGAACGTCTTTAGGAAATCTCGGCTTTGCTGGCGCGTTTTCAGTGTGTCTAAGGGGTATATCATCAGGTCGACTGTGAGTGCTGCCGCAGCACCAGCCTATTGTTGGTTAGCTGCGCGTGATGAGATCTTCGGTATAGCTGTATCGAGAGAGACTCACCAACATGACGTCGACGTGTGAACTGCCGCTCATTTTTAAAGCTACTAATTACTTATACACTGGTATAACAAGTAAACTATATTAATGCTCAAACAATAGGAGGCCCGTAAATGTTGCTGTGATATCGGGATTGTGCTGAATGGGAGTTATGACATCATATACAATTGAGGGAACGAGAGCTTCGGCCAATCAGGTTAAAGCAGCTACCCTATTACAGCTATCCCTGAAGGCATTTATTTACAATATCTCTAGTTCGAACCTCAACTATTCGATGTTATCTTTTCCTTTACAAGACTCGATTGGGTTGTGATCTAGATTTTGCTTTCATGACGGTTACTTGTTTATAGCACCTTTAAAGCCCTACTTTAAGAGACATAGATACTAACGAATGACGGCGGGGGATTGACTACATCGACAAGTTGTCGTTTATGTTCATTCAGCTTCAGACATCTCAATTGTATTTTCGTGGCACTTTTGCTCTGGGTTTGGTTGTGTAAGACTATTCACCTCCAACTACCTGTTATGGTCGCAAAGAAATAGCTCTATATCCCAAAAGAGAACACGATATAACTTAGAGGGGGGGCGAAAGAATAAGGTTTAGATCCTAGCTTTTCCCCCTTCCCCTTTCCCCCTCATCCTCTCTCTTTATGGTTTGCGTACAAGTGGGAATCTGCAGATCCGTTAAAAGAGTTAAGCTAATAGACTACGAGATTCTAACCACGCATACAGAAACGCTGGGACTTTCGAGACATCTAATCAAGTTGCTCGAGGTGAGCTTTGCGGCCGTGACTGAGAAAGTTAAGGATGGTTGTAGGACACTACCGAGTAAACTACTGTACATTAATATTGATATTTACCCCCAAAATGGGTATTATAACATACATATTACTACTGTTCCTTGGGCTTCGATCTGTTATTGCTAACTTACACGGGAGAAAGCAGTCTTTTGGCTGGTATCTATTACCAAGCTCACTAAAACGGTTGAAAATGCCATCGTGATGGGGGTAGAAGTACTCATGCTTCACGGGTATCTAATACCTGGTCTCCTCATTTTTCTGTGTTCTTATCGACTTATGTATAGTAGCACATCGTTCATCTCTGGGGGTCTCACGCCAACCACTCGCTGCTGCCTAGCCTGGATTATCGAATACTATTTTTGGGGTGCTTTCACTGTTGCTGTCGGGATGTTTCTAGCCGTCTGTCCCACTGCTTCGGAAAGTTGCACATAGTGCGGCGTAGTGGTGGGTCAGGTCAAGGACGTTTTGAGGTAAACTCGTTGCCTGAATGATCGATCGCACTTTGACGGCACCTTCCTCCTCAATCAAGACTCGTATGGTGTGAAGTAGTTCAGGCGAGAATTCCGAGTACCATCGGTATTGCCAAGTGACTAGCCGGATGACGGCCGCTACCGTGTCTCTTGTGTTCTTCTGCTTCTGGAAGACGCGTAGGATACCCGATAGTGCTTTGGGACTGAATCGTGCGGCAAGGCATGCCTTGTATGCCTCGGCTGCTTCATCATGATGCTGCAAGCGCTCCGCCAAGGCGCCTAGAATCTCCCACTCCTCGGCTGACTTCTTGTACTGCATGGACTGCGCCCGGTACTGAGCCATCTGTGTCCTCCAGATAGTGTAGACACGGAGATCTTCGTAAAGAACCATGAAGAGGCTGTCTAGCCATCTCTCGCATAGACGCTTATTATTTAATCGAGAAAGATGCTCGTCGGTAGTTGCGGTCTGAAATATCATTAGTAATCGGTTTATTGAAGGGGAGGGAATAAAAGCTATCTTACGGTATCACCATCGGCCTTGACCTCGCCGGGGTCGATGGTATGTGTTGGCTTTTCCACCGTTTCATCGCCGTTGCCATTAGTTAAAGCTTGTGAGGTGGATTCGTCTTTAGTTTCTTTCTTGTCCTCTTCATCCTCGATTTCCTGATCGCCATTTGTGGAAGGCTCTGGTGAGCCACGGAGCCCATCCGTACTAGGATTGCGCTTTGCGGGCGGAGCTTGTGAGACATCGTCCTGTCTGTCGGTCCGATACTCATCCTCCATCACAAAAACCGAGCTACGTATCTTCAGTAACTGATCCCAGCCAATCTTCGCCGTCATCTCGGTGAGAATATTATATGCCAGCTTAAATGTACCTCGGTAGCTTGCTGCTCGAAGGTTCAGTAGACTTTGGTCTACCTGTTCTGAATATCTGGACTCCGGTTCGCTGTCAATCTCATCGAGCCGAGTTTCGGGTAGTGTTGGAAGATACACCTCCTTTGGCTCCGGCATTATGGGTGCGTCCTTATCTTGGTACGTGAACATAGGGCAAGAGTTAAGTATCGTCAGAGCGTTCTCCCAATCCTCTAGAGCAACGTACACTTGAGCTAGCCGAGCCCATGTTCCGAATTCGCTAGGAGCGGCGACGGTACTACGATCAGCGCAGCCTAGTGCCATTTTCAGTCTCTCCTCTTTCTGCGCTGGGGTCTCGGCTGTCATCGCCTTCTTTATGATAAACTCGGCCTGGGAATCTAGCATGACATAATCCATCGGGGACTCCTTTAGGGCCTGGTGAAGTACTCGTACGCCTTGTACCTCCTCGTTCCCCATGAAAAGAACCTTGGCGAGCAGTGAGGATACTTCGACATTCTGCGTTCGGAGCTTCTCGAAGAGATTGATGGCAGAGGTGAAGCGACCGGTCGTGTGAAAGTACTTTAACAGCCCAGCGGTTAGGTGATTCGATACATTGTTAGGCACTTGCACGACAGAATCGGAACCCAATTGCCAGCCTATAGCGCCATGCATCAGCATTCAACTTGTCTACTTGGGGTTTCAATGAATGCGCCGCCACCAACCTCGGAAGAAAAGTGTCTCAGCAGCGCTTAGGAAGCGGTGCTCCGTCTCGGTGTTGGTGACGGGATTAAAGCGTCGCACACCCATGATCTTGCGTATAGTGTCTCCGCTGCCATCATCAGCGTATGAGTATGCGCGTAATACGCTACATAGGTAGGTTTCGAGCCAGAGTTCGTCGGTGGCCTTGCGCTTCTCGCCCCTCTCGTCGACACAGAAGGCCTCGACAGTTCCAGGAATGGTGACGTGGACACGCATGTCGAGGCGGGAGAAGGCATTGTAGCAACAGTAAACTCCCTCGACAATCTTATGGGTGGGTGCTTGGCCGTGCTCTTTGTAGGTCAGTGTGTTGATGTAGGCAGCGAGACTGGCCGAGGAGGAGGCATCTACACCGGTGACATGGTGATAGACACCTGTCTAATAATGAAAAGCGCATGTCAGAGAAGGAGATGTCGACAAGAGCAGGAGGGGGACTAAAACAAGGCATACCTGTTTGCCTGTGTTTCTTAGGTTTTGCTTGAGCAGGTGGACGAGATCTGGGGGGGCCTAGCTCGCGGAGAGACACGAGTGTCTCGGTGCGGGCGTCAATTGATTCGTGTATAACCTCCTCGGAGATCCTGTGCAGGTGCTTAGCGGGGCTACAACGCACATCGAGAGACCCAACTCACTCTGGAACTGCTGGCGCCGGCATTGTGGTTGCGGTGGTTGCGATGGTTCGGAGAACAAGGAGTGCAGGCAGCTCTCCTTGCTAGCTCCTGGCTTGGCTAAACAAGGCGGCGTATGTTGCTAGATATGCAGCTCTCGAGAACGGTTGGGGATAATGCCGGGAGTTGTGTGTGTCTGCGTGTTTGTTTTTTAAAGGTTGTTGATGTGGTAGTTAGGAGCTCCAGGCTGGTGGTGGTTCGCAATATGATGGGAGGCACGACGGTGCCTTGAGCTGCCGATACGTAGGTCCGTCTAGTGGACACCACACCTCTAAGTGTCCAGGGTAAGAGCCGTTATTTCATCTGCAGGGGAAGGGGTCATCTCATTACGCAACCCGGGTTCCCCACTAGAATTACAACCTGTTGAGCTGACTGCTGGGGGTCTCCTGTAGGTAAATTCCCTAGCCAGGATAGATAAGATATTTGGTATGTACTTACAGTTAGCGATTAGAGGTAATCTACATAATCTTTGTATACGGCCAAAATAACAAATATACTTAATAAAGCCAAGCATGTTTAAAGGTAAAACTCTTAAAAGTCTTGAGTACTGAGGAATTTATTATGTTGGGCCTCTAAATAGGCAAGCATTGTTTGCTTAGACCTTGATCTATGCAGCAATCTATAATGAAAAACAACTCGTTTAATACAATTCTAAGTTACATCCACTACAGTAGGTACTGTAGGCTTGGAGAAGCAGCTCAGTCAGGCTAAGAGCGGCGTGGCCAGCTTTGGTATAATTGTGGTAATTTTTAGCCTACCTAGCAGGTACCTACAGTAGGTACTTACTGGTACTGATACTGGTCCTACTGTAAGCTAAAGCCAGATATACCTATGTTGATTCATATATGCACTAAACTTGTCAATTAAGCACTTGTCGCGTTTGTTACACTTCACCCTTGCCAACGCGTTGCTCAGACAGTTGCCATTCTATCGGGCAAAATAGCAACCTCCAGACTTGTACATGATGAACCAGATGTCTGTCCTTCAAGCGACGTGATACCATCTTCGCAGTGCAGAGTTATGTCATTATGCGACGGCCCATCCTGCCGCGCCTTGTCACGGATTGAAGACTAGCGAGGCTGCAACACGCAGTTTAACAACATGGTAAGGCGGACCCCATTCGATGATTCCAGACGAGAGTCACCATGAACTGTAGCTGATAGTGAATATAGCCTGCCTTCGCAGCCATCAACCTCGAGCCCGAAGAGAATCCCGATGAGGAGATCGACACCTCCCGCGAACTACACATAGACGAGGCGCTCAAGCGCTTTCAGACTGCCCTTAAGCTCCATGCCCAAGGCCCCGAGCATTACCAAGAGGCCGCCGCCGCCTACGACCATCTTTTCCAGTCTGAAATATTCCGCCTCCCTGAGAGTGCTACCGAGTTCGACCGCGCCGAGAGACAGGCAGACGGCCGTGACCTGTCTGCCCACTTAGCTTTTCCCCATGCTCTCGACGTGACCCAACCCGACATCGACGGTGGCGCAAGCAGTCTGCCACAGACGCTCTACCTTGCCTACAAGAACCATGGCCAGTTTGTCCTCGACGTCATCCGCCACCAGGCTAAGGTGAGCCGGGTGGACGGATCCTCATTGCTAGACGACAAGCAGACTCTCGTCCAGGCCCAGCGAGCTCTAGATGAATATAGCGCCGCCTTGGACCAAGATCCATCCGATGCAGAAATATGGAGGCGGGCTGCTCGCGTCGCTGCGTTCCTCAATGGTGCGAGGATCAGCCGCTATTGTCTCGAGGCGGCTATTGAACTGGACGACGATCCAGCTGTTGACGAGGTTGAGCCACCCTCACTCGCCGAGGGTTTCGCGGGCGAGCAGTTGAAACATCAACTGCAGGTTTTGTCTGACCAGGTTTCTCTGGACCATCCTGCCATGATTCCTTTTATCAAGAAGACGATGCCCGAAGCCCTCAGGAAATACATTGACCCGCTTCCCTTTCTGCCAGACCCTACTAAATCACTTATACCTTCCAGGCCGGCGGTCAGCGAGGCCAATTCGCCACAATGCCATATCCATGTTCTAATTCCATCCTGGGTCGATCTAGGGCTAGCGCTTCTTGCTTACGCAAGGTCTAACGGCGTGGGTGCCGGCAAAGTTGTGATTGATATACCTGAAATACCGGACGTCGTCGATGACGTGCAGACGTTAGTAGAACGCCCCAAAACGTTGGAGGATGGAGATCAGAGCTCGACAGAACAAGTGCAAGCTGCCGACTCGCCCTCTACATCAAAGGATGACCAGGTCGAGACTCCTAAAGAGACTCGCGTTGAGAACGAAAGTGCAACGGACGATCGCTTTCTGGACCGAAGTAGCTTCACTATTTCACGCAAACGGTCTCAGTCTGTTGCTGGTCTCCCTGATGGTGGGGAGGAAGAAGCAGTAGACCAGAAAAGAAGCAAACGCACTCGCCGTCGTGAGAACGCTGGGGAGACGTTGGATTCGAATACTCTCCTAGCTGCCCAATTACAACCGTTTCAAGCTGCGGACAAGAACCTTTTTCAAATGACTCGCAACATAGCTGAGAACCTGGGCATAGAAGACAAAGCTACTCTCGAGCGCCTAGGCGAAGTGATAGATTCCTGTGCGTCGGATACTCGGACCTCGAAACTGACCCGTCATTCCATGGTCGATTTGCGCGACTCATTAACGAAATTTGTAGACGAGAATGCGAAGATTTTGTTGACCAAGAAAAGCACCTCGCCAATCGGATTATCCTCTTTTCTCGAACACTCGAAACCAGGTTCCCAGAATCATGCCTCTAGGCCTCCATTTCACGAAACTAGGGGTCTTGCTGATTTTGTTCAGAAAATTAATGATGGCTGGATGGATGCTTCGGAAGTTATTTTCCAATGGATCCAGCATCTTTGTGCGAACTACCTCAGCAGCACATGGTCTGACGAAATGAAAAAGGCGATAGTGCAGATAACAAGTTATCTACACGAGGTCATCTATCATCGCACGGAACACGAGCTTCTGCGTAGCGCCCAAGCCGATGACCCCAAATATACGCGGGAAGCTGTTGATCGTCTAATTCAAATGCAGTTCGAGCTACATTTAGACATCTATGAACGTATCACCAATCCAAATAGTGCTGTAGACTTCGCTACGCGGATCGAAACGAAAGCTAGATTAGCACGCTGGTTCTCTCTGGCCGCGCAATTGAGTAGGGAGCGGGCTGAGACAGACGATATCTCGTTGTCAATGCGATTCCTATGGTCTTCTGTGTTCGCCGTAACCCTTACAGAGGGCGCCGAGAGAGAGCATGTTTTGCAATGCTGGAAGAGTCTCCGCGATCGGCTTGGTGAAGAACAAACGGTAATCAACATTCTACTCCCCAACAATGTAATAATGCCCGAAGTATCTGCACTCGCAGCGGACAGGGAGATATCTAAACTTACTACTATGGATTTCTTCCTCGGACTTTTCCAGACCGACTTGAAAGACCCCGTTTCTGTAATTGAAAGCTTGGAGCCTGTACTAAATCCATCATCTGTCTTTACTATTACCGATCGACCAGACCAACCTGAAGGTGAAGCTATCAGTCACGAGCTTGCAAAATCACCGTCGGCCCAAGAGAAGCGCCCGATTACTGAGACCGCAAGCCAAGGTCTCCGTGACCTTTGGAAATTTCTGAAGGGCACAAGCACTGAACTACGCTTGTTTCTTTGGACGCGCCTTGGTGACGCGTATGACGCAATCGGGTACAAGACTAAGCAGTTTTCATGTTTCTTGAAGAGTATTGAGATGATTATCGATGATTTCGAACGAGATCCGTACCTTGGCGCTTCCAATGAAACACGACTGCCACTCTTTATGAAGATGCTAAAGTTCCTTGACGATCTTCTTATCTCCGCATTGTCGGCTGCCCTCAACGAAAGTAGCGCCTTCGACATTGTGGATGACGAGCATTTGAAGCTGAGCATTGCGGCTGTCGCTAAACTAAGCTGTATCTTGCACGTTCCATCCATGTACGAGGATGAGGTCCGTGTTGGCATGATGCAGCATATATCTAGCACGGCCACGTTCCAGTCATTTTTAAATAAGCTCCGTGAGATGCAAGTAAGGAACTGGTCTTTGCTTTATACTCTTTTGAAGGCTGGTATCTCTCAAAACAGGCTAGCTTTTCCCGCGCCAGAGAGTGAGCGAGCCGACTACCTCGCTGCTATTCATCAGGTCTTAGGGCTACGCAAGTTCTGCAAGTCGTCCAATAAAATCTTCCTTCGAATGATGCGGGTTGAGCTCCTTAAGCAGCATCTGATCGATAATTGGGAGGACTACCTTGGGCAAGTTCTTTACGACCTATATGGTTTGAAGCTGGGAGTCGGTCTTTCTGAAGTACAGGATCATGGGTGCCCCGCCGAAAAGCTTGAGCGACGAAACACGATGTCACTGGTAGCTAGAGTGTCTATTCTCGCACACCGCATGCCGATGAAAGATCTTCTCAAATCCGACTTGAAGAATACCATCGAGCATATGCAGCAAGCGATCGGACAAACAAAATCCAATCAGCAGCTTATTCAAAATCTTCGAATCTTTAACCAAACCATGGCCAAGCCCATTCATCCTCTTCGCTTATACGAAGCTTTCAAAGGAAAAGTCGCCATTGATGCTGTCGGTGTGAATACCGCGGACAGTACGCTTGCTAGACACAGGTGGTTTTTCTTACTGGGCATGATTGCATTTACTAAATTCAAGGGTGTTGATCTGAATAGGAGACAAACGCCGGGCGCTACTGATGACCTCCGTATAGGCGCTACGTTCCTTCGCCAACAGCTGCAGTTTACTCCTGATCAATGGGATGCGTGGTTTCGGTTGGCTGAGTGCTTCGATTATGAATTAGACGAATCGGTTCTCTGGACCGCAGACAAAATGAATAAAGAGCGTACAGACCTGGTTAAGTACCAACGCAACGCAATCCACTGCTACACCTTGGCACTGTCGCATTCGCAAACGGTTATTTTCAATGAGAATGAAGAAGCCAACGATGCTATTCATGATCTTTATCACAAGTTCGGAATGCGCATGTATGCTTCAAGCCGGGAGCCATTTGCTATGGAACCTTTCCAACACTCTGAACACAAGCGTTTTGTGATCCATGATACTGGAGCCGACACAAAGGACGTCCACTCGCAGATGCAGGATTACAAGGTCTGGAAGTATGCTGCGAGACTTTTTAGAAAAGCTATGGAAGTCCAGCCTAAACAGTGGAAGTATGTATTGACTATCCTGGTATGGGATAATATGACTGAAACTGACCACCCTTAGGAACCCTTACATGTATGCAAAATGTGTTTGGAAAATGTATCGCAAGCCCGTGTCAGCCCTCGATCATAATGACAAGCGAAACCGGCCCACCGTCCAAATGGTTGTCAAGGCATTGGAGCGATCGGTAGAAGTTGTATCTGCTTTACCGAAACCACGGCACGGCCAAGATCCAATCTTAGAACCACATTATAAAATTGTGTCAGTAATACACAAGTTAGTAATGCTTGAGGACTTGAACCCTCAAGAAGCAGCCGACATCCTTCAACGCCAGCCGTACGCAATCGACGATGGAGAACGCATTGAGATGAACGACTTAGAAGATTGGGAGTCATACATCATAAAGACACTTACCCAATTGCGAGAAAAAGACCGATCGAATTGGCAACACCGTATCTTTATGCGTCACGCAAGAATTCTCTTCGATGAAAATTCAGAAGAGTCTAGCGTTGTTCACGCATTGGCCGCTTTTAGTGTCCTCAAAGACTCAATGCTCACTAAGACGATGGTGATGAACGTATGGAAGTGCGACGCAGAGCGTCCTGGACGGCATCATGTCTACACTGAACAATATGTAAGGTTTGTGGTGAAATTGCTGGTCGTCCTGAAAGACAGGACGAACTTTGAAGCCATGCTCCGTCGCTTGCGCAAGAAGGGCGCAGATTACTATCACTTCAGCGATCTTTGGCAGACTTGCTGCCTTGCCTATCTGCGGCTCATTCGTCAAGCATACCAAATCGCGCCTGTTCTTGAGGATGAGTTCAAGTCAACAACGCCAGAGGAGTTTGAAATTATTACCACCAGGATCAATGAATGGTGTTCGGATCCCGCTTCGACCTATCCTGCTTTGAGTGCACTGCAGGAGGTCATCGAATTGAAGAAGTTGAATGGTGGCCTTATGAAAGCGGGTGCCATCGACGACTTGATTAACGACTGCTATACGGCATTATATTTTAAAACTGGGAAATCTTTACCGGGTCCAGACGTAGCGACATTGCTTGAGGAAAGAGAACAAGAACGCATTCAAAATGAGGCCCGTCAACTCGACAAAGACAACGTTGAAAATAAGTCATTAAACCCCTTTAGTGGTATCTTGAACCCTCAATCACATGAAAATTCTGGAACCGAAGGCGGCCCAGGGGATTCTACCCCTGCAAATGTTGACGGTGTTCAGCGTCCCCGAAAGACAGGTATCAGGAGAGCGGACGTGTTGCGCAAGGCCGAGCAAGCAGTCTTACGTGTCCAAGAAGGACCCAAGCCAATGAATGGAAAGTCCCGCAGCTCCGTATCAAGCGGCAAGACCCCCGTGGCTGACGAAAATAACGACGGCAACGGCGACGGGGATAGTGAGGGGGATGGAGACAGCGTGAGAGGTGAAGTTGAGGGCGACGTGGAGATGAAGGATGAAGAGGCTGATCGGGAGATGAGCTCTGTGCCAGGGAGCGTACATGACTCTGCGGACGATGAGAGTGACTTGAGCGACGTACCTCCAGAAGATCTCCTAGATGAGGACGAAGCTCAGCAACTCATGTTCCCCAACCTAATGCGAAGAAGCGAAGATACTGAACCCGAGAGCTCGGAAAGTGAAACAGACGAAACGGATTCGCCTATGGAAGATGTGGATGAATAATACTTATGCTGGTGCACTCTAACCTCAGTACAACTTTACCAGCTCAATGTATTCTATCATACTACATCCCACTACACCTTCATATGATCTTGGTAAATGGGAACGGAATGGGGTGCATTTGGGAGCATAGCCGGCGCTGGGCGTTTACAGGAGTGGTCGTCGGCGAGCCTAATGAGTGCTCATCATCTAAGGTTAGAAATTCACGGTGATCAATGCCACAACAGCGATTTTGTATAACAGCATAGCCTGCAGCCTTATCTGAATGACGAAGGTGTCGTAAGGCCAAGGCGCTCAGCCACTGCCATGAAGCTGAAAGGCGCATTTAATCTCCACCTGGCGGCAGCTAAGACCCTTGACTCTGCTTGGCAACTATCGTCATTCTGATATCGAGGTCGAGGAACCAATCGCTAAGAGAATAGGTCCACATCTATTGTTGGCTGTGAAGCAAATGCATGTGTTGTCTCCTTTTTCTATGGTAAGGCTTTAATGTAATTCTCTCTTACAGGACGCGAATCCGCTCGTGTCAGCATGCTACACAACATAGGTACTTGCATATTTAGCCCGCCGTCTGTAAACGAGGGTAAGGTATGTAGAGGTAGGTAACCGCTACTACTACGGTAATGAGTTGATGAGGCAGGGCATTGTCCTCTTAAAAACGAAATCGTCTCAGTCTTACTACTGTATGCAGTAATGCTATACACCTTCTCATTGTTATTGGGCTAATCATCAGCACTTAACCTGACGACAAAGTCTCCGACATTAAAATATATCTACAGCAGCTCACTCATACACACAACATTCAACTTATTTGATTGCCTTCGGTGTCTTCGTTTAGCATCTATCCGTCGCAATATACCTTGTTAGCGGGAACGTGCTTATATATTTTGCCTATAGGGCGGACCGTCGGGATGCGGTTCCATACTCTTGTCGCTGCCTTTGTAGCAGCCGGTGCAGTTGCGGAAACGAAGATAGAGGTCGCTCGGCAAAAGGGGCAAACAGACGTCAATAGGCTTAGAATACTAGATCAAGCCCCTTCAACCCTTGCGGCTCGGTCTCGGCTGAGCTTCCACGCTTTATCAACCCGAAGAACTAGCTTGGAAACGGACTACGACGCCCCTTTTACAACGCTTTCGCGACGAGAAGATGACGATGATGACGAGGACGAGGACAGGGATAATGAGAGTGACGGCGACCATGATGAAGACGATAGAAATGATAGACATCGACCTAATACGGCAGCCAGTAAGTTGCTATTCGATTCACATTAGTTTCATCGCAACTGTTGAACTAGCAATAACCAAATATCACATCACAGTTGCCGGCGGTGTCGTGGGCGGCGTAGTCCTCCTCCTACTTCTCCTCTTCCTCCTATTCTGGTTCAAGTTCCGTCCAAGGAGGCAAAACCGTCGGCAGAAGCGACGGCAGAGGGACGAGGAGGAGGAGCGGCAAAGAAAGAAAGAAGTGGAGGAAGAGCAAGAGAACCGCCACGCAGTCAATATTCAGGGGCCGTATCAACCCATACCGAGCGACGAACCCCCTCACTATCAGCGAGTCGTTGCCGCAGCGGCTGCGTCGGCGCCACCGGCTTCTCCGCCGCGTGGGACCGCCGACTTCCCGGCCGAGCTGCCGAGCCCTGTCGATGGCCGGGAGCCAAGTCCTCTCCCGCCGCCGTCGCACTTGGATTTCTCGAAGGAAACCCATTGGCCGCGCCAGCCAACCCAGATTACTATTCACCCGGAAGAACGGCCGGGCCGTGCTTATTAGGTAGGTAGGCAGTGGGCGATTGTCTCGCGATGCATCAGACGAAGGTTTGGAGCGCTTCAGCTGTAAGATTCGCAATATTATATCTGGGATACCCAAGTGGATTACGCCTCAAAAAAGTATTAGCGAAGATCTTGCGCCTGCGAGGCTCGAGGCATGCATGCTAATGCTAATTGGATGAGGTTGGATGATCTGATGTCGATGAGTCCACGGATATTCACTAGGTCGCCAGCGCTACTTGTTATTCTCGTTGGGTTCAAACACTAATGGGATATGAGAATGATTAGGTATAATAGCTATACTCTATATAGGAGACTAACAACATTTCACGTGCAAGACAACTGATCGGGCAGTCTTATATCTATACATCGCCGCAGTACTCTATCCTATTCGCATGTGTTGCTCTCTTGGCCGCGAGCTTTCTTCCTTCTTTAAGAGAAAAAATAACAAGCGAGGCTAGTAGCGGAATAGAGAAGAGGGTAGATGCATGGTTTACAGCCACAACGAAGCAATGCAGATGGTACTCAGGGACCGAGGCTCTTAACATGTCCTATCTACGACTCTGATCTGACCTAGCCAGTATTGAGTCACCACTTTCCTCAAGTATCCAGCAAGTAATATTTCTTTTTTCATTTCTGCCATACCCAATCAATACCAAGCCCGCCTGTTCCTCATGCTCCTAAATGAAAGTAAAGCTAAAACAATTCACCTGCCGTAATAAGCCTTCGTCGATACATGCTAGAACGAGCCAGCTATCCCTGCCACTTCATCCTCTTGTCTCGGAAGATGCTCACCATGCCCATGGGCAAGAGGCCGGGCTCCACGATATTTAGGCCGCCGAAGCGCGTGATGGCCTCGGGGCCGTACAGCTGTGCAACCCAGCGCCAGTACGGCTCCATGGCGTACCAGTTGCCCGTGATGCCCTTGAGACCGTGCGAGAGGTTCGCCAGCACCTCGATGCCGCCGCGCACGTTGGCGCTCGCCACGCTGATCCCACCGCCCCCGGCCGGCACCTCCAGCAGCCGCTCAAACACTTTAGCGAGGTTGTCGGAGAAGTCGTAGTTGAGGTCCTCGCGGCAACGGGTGTACTCGTTGAAGGCCAGGAACGTTTCCCGGTCGCGAGGGTCCTCGGGTGCCCAGGAGGACATCGAGTTACGATAGATACCGCGCTCAAATGCCCGTTTCTTACTTGCGTAGTCGTCACGTTCGGCCTCCAGGAAGGTGTCGAGCATCTGGCTGGGGTCGGATACCACCGCCTCGCGGATCGGGAGGATCGAGACAAAGGGGCTGCGTAGATCTAGACCGCCGAGCTCGACGGGGAAGAAGGAGGTACGCGTCCGGGATGTCGGAGACACCAAACCGTGAGTGGAGGAGGTGTTTGAGGTATTCTACCACGCCCGTGATCGGCTCCTTGGGCTGCGCTTCGCCGGCGAGCAGGCGCGATGGAGACGACGGGGTCGACGCGAACACCTCGCGTTGGATGCGCTGGTGCGTGGCGAGGATCTCGTCGACGTGCGCCCGGCCAAAGCAGTTCGCCGGCTTGCCGAAGTTGGACGTGAAGAAGGTCGCGGCGAACGTGTTCCACGTCTGGATGAAGGAGATGATGCTCTTTCGCTTGTCGGCGAGCTGTCGCCGCAGGTCTACGATATGCTTGTCTACCATAGCCTGGTCGATCTCGAACTTGCCGGTCTTCGTCGACAGTTTAAGAAATCCCCAGCGGATGTCGCCGACGGGCAGCGACTCGTCGATCTCGAGCGTGATGGACGGATCGCGCGCGATGCGGACCGAGCCCGACTTGCCAAAGTCGATGTACGTCCGCGTCGCGTTGACGAAATCCGACACGGCTTTCCAGGCCGTCTTGGCCACCTCGTGGTCTCGCGACCAGAACCAGAAATCATCGTGCAACCGGTGCACATTGTGGCCGCCAGTCGCCTGGTTGACGGCGAAGTCGAGACAGAACAAGATTGATTCGCCGAAGATCTCGCTCAGGACGTGGGACGCCGGGGTACCGCGACGGCGAGTGCGAGGCTTCGTGTCGGGACCATCGTCCAGGAACTTGAGCGGTGCTCTGAGGAACTTGTTGAAGAAGGCTATCCACATCTCGGAGACACCGAGAAGCGCCATCACGGTCAAGATGGTCTCGTGTGGGAGAAGCGAATTCCAGCTTTCAAACACGGAGTGAAACGCCGTAACCTCACCGTGCAGTTTTGTGTTGATGGCGATCTCGGCCGACAACAGCCGGATAAGGCGCTGTTTGTCCTCCATCGGACGACGGTCCTCTAAGTCGTAATCACTATCGTCAAATTCCGGGTCAGGGCGACCAGGAACCATGTGATGCATTGCCATAGGCGGTACCGCCGGAGCAGGCATGGGGGCCGCCATCTGCATCTGCGCGTGCCCCCGATACTGCTGCTGTACCATTGCTATCCCCATGGCCTGTTGCTGCTGTTGTGCCATTGCCCGCTGATGTTGCTGCTGCTGATGCCGTGCCATTACCCGTTGCTGGGGTACTTGCGATTCGACAGAGTAATTAGCTTCTTCCTCGCCCTCGAGGGAGCTCTGTTTCTGTTTGTCGTGGCTCATCAGGCTGGCCGTGAAGTAATACTTGCGATAGATCTTATCTCTGGCCGAGTGGACTGAATTAGTGCGACGTAGATACTGGGGTCCGAGATAGAACTCGAGGCGCTTCTGCTCGAGCTGGGGAATCGATTTCCTCGAAGACTTCCAAGCCCCGTCGAATTTGCGGAACTCTCTGAAGGCTCCCTTTAAAAAGACGGACCATTTTACACCAATGTAGTGCAGGAAAATGGCCTGGAGTACGTCTTCGTGCATCAGCACGTTGTATATACCGGTGATCTTGCGATGTTGCTCTAGCGCTACGCTCTCGCCCCACGACCATGTCGAGAGGGATGCAAGCCGCATGTTGAGAACGTCGGCGACCTCGGCCAGAATAGTCGGGCTGCCGAGGAAATCTCTCAACACCCCCCGTTTCTCGTCTGTTAGTAGGCCCGACGCGAGGAGACCGTCGATAACCCAGGTTAGTGTTGTGTTGTCGAGCTGTCTCGGCGCAGCCAGAAAGTTCTCGAAACTAGTGAGCTTCTCGCGCAGTTGCACCAAAGCCTTGGCTTGAGCTGGTTTTTCCCCGTCCTGCAGCCCGAATAGGCCGAGGAGGTACTCCCTGAGGGCCTTTTCGTCTACGCCGGCGGGCTCGAAGACGACTTTCTCCCACCCCTCACGAGCTTCCCTCCTCATTGAATCGCCAAGGTCCTCAAAGCCCTCGGTCATATCAATATCCTCCCCAGCGCTCACAGTTGCCTTCTCTGTAGAAAGCCACTCAGTAACGAGTTGCGCGTAGAGCGACGCATATTCGAGCTTGGACGACTGCATATTGAGATGACGCAGGAGCGATTCCTCCCAACCGCGCATCAGCTGAGGCGTTATAGAGGGGTCCCACTTGGACTGGGCCATGAAATGCTCCAGGTTCTTCAATTCAAGCTCCAAGTCGGGGTTCTTTGACTGGCCCGGGAGGATCTCGCCGGCCTTGGTTGTCTTCATAGCATAGCTATCTTTAACACCCTGGCTTAATAAGCTCAGGCGTTTCAGGGGATCCGTTTCATTCTCGAGACGAGATAGGAGGTTTGCTTTGGTGGTCTCAAACTCGGAGCGCCTCTTGGATAGCTCCTCGAGCTTGGTGTTTGTGATCTCCTGCAATGTCTCGGAGAAGACGCTGCCACCTTTGCTCGACATCTTCTCAGTACCGGATTTGGCGTTAAATGGAGTGGGTAGAGTGGGTAGAGTAGGTAATGAGCGAGGGACCGGCCGTGGTGAAGAAATGAGACAGTAGGACGGCATAGAATGGACGGGAGGGAGGGCCTCTTTATATACCTAGGTATATATTGGGAGACAAGGCAGACCGGCTCTTGGTTGCCTACCACCGTAGTACGCCTCCCATTGCCCCACTCTTACTAGCTGTAAGGTCCATGGCAATAGTTGCACAGAGACAGCCTGCCCAAGATATGATGCCCGACAGCATTGCGTAAGTATGTACAGTGAGCTATTCTAGAGAGGACCCGTATTTGAATCCCAACTGTTGTATTGCTGTTGATTTAGCTTGTCTGTTTTCGAGCCTCTTGATCGATCAGTTGGAACATCAAGAGCACCAGTGTCACGAATGAAATGAAGGGGATAGTTGTGGATTAGATATCTAGAAGCATTCCCTCCTAGACGCATTAATTGATTAGTTGTGTCAAGGGAGCAATTTGGTTATAATACAGGCCCTCGAGTCGTATGTAGCAACGTGATGCAACGGTCTCACATCCTTCTTGCAACCTGGAGACTATACACCATTACCTGCCGCCCGTTGCCTAAAACCCAACCACGAAATAAAAAGAAAGAACTCCTTTGGCCGATGCCCACATCTTGAAAATGAGAAGTAAGGGGGTATTATTGTCCTGACACCAATGCTGAAGAACAGTAACAAAAGAGGCCTAGATTGTTGCCTAGCGCTCGGAACGGAGTCTTATTAAGAGCGGAAATTAGGTAGCCGTCATGAAGGCAGTATACAGACGCTCTGTAGGCCTACACATTCACCAAGTATCGAGTGAGGGCGTTGTGATGAAGCGCCACTTAAACACGTCAGGGTTGAGGCATACAACACCATGTAGTAGGGCGGTCGACAGACCCTGCCAGCATGCTCTCGGTGGATTGGTCATCGGTCCTATATGGTGAGTGGCGGCTACAGAGCTGTGGCGAAATTGAAGTTATACGAGCTATTGGTCGCGAGACGGACGGCGCCAACTGTTGCTACCGGTCGAAGACAAGCGCGTTCACGACATGGTCCTTCTGCCAGCCTTGGCTCTGTAGTGACATGTTCTCCTTGAGGATCTTGCCCATGTACGCTATACGAACTTGCCTTGTCGATGGCAACTGGATACATCAGTCAGAAATTGTGAAGGGCATGGTCGCGAGCGGCTTACCCCGGATTCTTCCGCAATCTTCCTCGCTAGGCTTCTCACGGATTCATCGGCGTCTACGCTGATAACACGTCGGGGTAATTGTCGCTTAATCGAGCGCGGACTTTAACCAGATTCTTGATATCCACAACGGATTTACCCTTTTCTTCCCTTCGCCGCAGAGCCTCATCTTCGTCGACTTCTTCGGTCGTGTCCTCGCCCGTGAGGTCATCGTCTGCCTTGCCATCCCTGTCAACGCTTTCCCTCCGGGCTCGGCTGTCCTCTGCCACATTGGTCGGGTCGCTGACAATCCATTCGGGAAGAGGGTAGTAATTTCCCAATGAGTCGTAGACACCATTAGACAAGTCACCGGTCGGTAGCGTAACTTCGGCAGCTTTCAAGAGCCCCTGCGCAGTAATAAGGCCACCAATACCATCATCATCCACCGACTCGACACCCGCAGCCCGTCTGATATCAGACTCCCACATAGCCTCCAGAGCCGTACGGACCACCTGCCAAACCTCGGGACGGCCGGTGACCCTCGTATCAAAGAATTCGGTACGCTGCAAATCAAGCTCGGCGCGGGTCCAAGCACGGTCCCGGGATGTCCACTCGTGACGGCGCAACGGCTTGTCGATATGCTGTGACAGCGGCTGGCGGGCGTGCTGGCCGTGGCCGTGGCCGTGGCCGTGGCCGTGGCTATGGTCATGGCCGTGATCGACGGCATGCTGCCCACTCAGGTCATCAGCGGTCGAGGATGGCCGTGGTTGGGGATTGATGGGTCGCGCGGATGGCGACGACGAGGCGTCGGCCGAGTCGGCGGCGTCGGAGCCCGGTGGGCGTGAGAAGCAGCAGCCTAGATCGGGGCGGGTCAGGAGAAGCCAGCGGGGACACAAGGTTGCGTTGCGCAGGGTGTGGGAAGCTTGGAAGCTAGGAAACGCAGGGTTACGTACCATGGCGCCGGCACGCGCGCAGTCGGGACCGAAAGGACAGAGGAGAGAATTGCGGTTTTATATGCCTATGGAAAGGGGGTAGGCGGTCCAGCGCATTGTTTCGGTCGTTGTCCGTCGACGCCGGTCCTGATCTGCCTTGTCTGTCGGATGTGGTCTGGTGTGGACTGAATGGTCTGATTAGACCGAGCCGGACTGAGTCCCGATGCAAAGACAATCACTTGTGCCGTCTCGACTCTCAATTAGGTGTGGGACTGGGTGGCGGCAGCAACAACAAGGTAGGTAGGCGATTGATTGAATGGGTGGTCGCGTGGTGTGGTGCTGAGGGAAGAGGTGTGAAGGAGGAGTTAGAGTCAGAGCCAGAGTTAGAGCCGGAGCAAGAGACAGAGCAAGAGCCAGAGCTGGAAGCTGGAAGCTGGAAGCTGGAAGCTGGGTGAGGCTGGATCTGCACACCATTCCTAAGGTGTACTGTAGGTGAATGTATATACGCGTACATACATTACATACACCTATCTACATCGAGACACACCTACTTATTACCTACACCTCGGTACCTGTGAGTACCTACCTATACGGCCTGTGGATAGGGAAGCACTCATTGCGAGCATCCGATTGCCCATTGACAATTGACCATTGCACTATACCTGCTCGCTTACCTGTAGGTACTTACCTACCGAAACAACGACGAGTGCGTTTTTTGTTGCTCTTAAAGCAGCTGGATTGGATTGATTACTTGCAGGCATCATCACCACAAAGCCCCACCGGCATTGCTGTTAGTGGACTTTGCACAGCCTCCGCAGATCGCAGGTCCCACTCCCATGTGCAATGCGCTTACCTAATCTCGTATTGCCGAACGTCACAATAATACATATGTTAGGTACCTACCTAAACTGGGAAGTACATATGTAGGTACTACGGTAGTTGGCACAGTACATTAGCGCAAGGGGGGGGTTGTTGGAGACGATCACCAAGACGGTCACAGATTTTAAAAATGGTCTCTAGATTTTAAAAATAGTCTCCGCTATATAATATTCTTTTAATAATTATATTATTAATATAATTTTTACTTTAAAACAATCTTTAAATTTAAAAACAATTATAGTAATAAAACRGTTATAAATAAATTTAATATATTATAAAAAAAATATTTATTTATTTAATTAGTTTTTT
>NQIM01000485.1:0-31328 GCA_003426235.1 Xylaria polymorpha | reverse complement strand
CCGGCATCGAGCAACGGTCATGATATAAAGTATACGATAAGAATGTGTTGCAGTAAGANNGNCTAGTTCNCNNNCCCGCCGGACCCGGCCGTCCGCGTCGAGGCCGTCACCCGCCAGCTGCTGGCCACCAAGAGCCGGCTGAGCGCCGTCGGCATCGTCAAGAACACGAGCCTGCGCGACGAGGACCTGCGCGCCCGCACCTCCGCCTACTGGACTCACGAGGGACGCCTCATGCGCGAGGTCATGGAGGACCGCGACGTCGTCCAGGGCGTCAACGATGCCCTCGCCAACCGCATCAACATCCAGGACATCTCGCGCGATGCCGAGACTTATGCCCTCAACATGCTCCCGCAGCCGATTCCGCCTATACCCGCGGCCACGACCGCCAGATGAGAGAGGTGGTGTTTATATCCTGGCACGGCATGGGAGCGTTTGTTTTACGTGGCATGCATGATTGGAGTTTTGATTTGGTGTGGAACTGGGACAGCATCGCTAGACTTTTACTCTAGATACATACACACTATACTATGCATATATTGATTGTTGATTTCGCCAGGAGACTAGCATGCGTGCTCATTGTGTCAAGCGTTACGAGGCAGACGATCACGAATTTTGTGAGAAACTAAGAATATCCCAAATGCCCAAAACGTGTCTTGGGGTGTTGCAAGTTATCTCTCTATATAAGATGGATGAGATGTTACAACATTGTTGCTGACAAACACGACGAGGCCCATCGACCCGACTCGCTCGCCCTACAATGCAAGACTATGTACCTAATTCTACACAACTGGACGATCGATGCACAGTAGTGACACGACCTAATGGCAAACAAACAGCGCAGGCTGTGCTGCGAGTGAGTAGCGCTGGAGAAAGTATAATAAACAGAGATATCCAGAAACGGAAATACAACAGATCGTGAGAAACGTTATCTGTTGTGGAATGATACCCTAATAGTCTTTCCCGTCAATACTCCCCTCGCCATGAAAACGCCATGAATGATGATGAATGCTTTGCTTTCTTGTTTCGTTGTAAATAATAATCCGTACATCGCAGCTTCGCTTGCTTGCTATGTATGCTGCGGACCGACAACACGGGAAGGCGGGGGGTGGATGGGATGTAATTGATGTACAGTTAGTTGTAAGTAGGATTTATTTAGCCACCTCTCGTTTCCGGTCTCATTATACCCCCTGGCACGCTCGACGTGCTCGCCTTCCTTGAGGGGCCCAGCTGGGAGCCCTCTTCCACGCTCCTTTCCAGGAAGCCAGCCCACAGGTCGGCGAGCGATTCCTTGCTTGCGGAGGTGGGCGTGGGCTCAGAGAAGAACTCCGTGTTGAGGGACGGGGTACTAGGCGTCCTGTGGAACGGAGACATGGGGAGACGGAGAGAGTTATTGGAGGCGCCTGGACGTGCCAGCCCGGCCTGTTCCCGTTGCTCGTCGGTCCAGTTAAGCAGTCCGGCGATGACCTGCAGGATCTGGAACTTCTTGGGATCTGAGCGATCTAGCGCAAGGAACTGGAGGAAGTGATTTGTGACGATTTGTCTGGATATAGTTAGTAAACTAGTCATGGATGAAGAGGTTAACAGGGTTGAACGAACCTATCTATACTCTCTTCGGGCTTCGTCTTCTTAAGATACCGGAGGGCTTTTGTTAAGTGATCATTAAGAACAATAGCCTCGTGACGCAGTTTACCGATGAGGAGGTTCTTCTCCTTTACCTCCTTTTCGAAGGGTGCCGTGCGCTCGAGCTCTTTCTGCAACGATGATCTTGCTGTTTCGGCATCTGACGCCCTGGCGTCGGCTTCCTGGACAAGCTTCTTCATCGCTTGGAGCTGCTCCTCAGAGGTCTCTACCATTTCTCGCAGTTCCTTCTTACGCGCTTCCTGGATCTCTTGGAGAGCTCTTTGTAGGCTATCGACGGCCTGTGACTGAGTATCTCGCTCCGACGCCGCTCGCTCATAGTTCTCTCTGAGACTCTCAAGCTGTTCTTCGAGCGCCGTGGTCCTATCGGCTAAACTCTCTCGAATTGAGCGTTCCTCCATCGCTAGAACTTCCCAGTCGCCCATGGCGTCTTTAGCTGCTTCTGCTTCCCCCCGAAGGTGCTGGATCTGGCGCGCCATGTCCTCCTTCTCCTTTAGCGAGTTCTGTTGCGACAGATTATTTCTGCTGCGCAAGCTGGATATCTCCCTTGTGGCATCTTGTAGTTCGGTCTGTAATCCTGCGATCTCTTCCTGGGAGGCCTGACTACCCTTTTGGAGGTCTTCATTTTGCGCTTCTAGTTCCTCTATGCGCTGATTCGCCTCCTCTAGGTCTTCCTTGCCTCTCGCTAGTCTGTTGCCGACGCTCTCCTTGATCTTTTCGACTCTACCAACGAGGGTTTGATATTGCTCCTCCACCTGCTCCTTGGCTGCCTCGACTTCTTCCAACTCAGACTTCAGCTGTGTCGTCTCCTGCGTGTGGGCGGTTTGTATGCCTTCGAGCTGTTTCCTCAGCTCCTCCACTTCTGCCTTGAGCGCCTCTCGTTCTTTCGTCATCGCGTCCAGCCGCGCCGTCGTGTCGGGGTTAGATGATGTGTATTCGGGAGCGTGTCCGTTTGTTGACGGGGAAGCGGCATGGCCATTTGCGTGGTCCTTTTGGTCGGCCTGGATTGTAAGATTAGAATTATGAAGACTTGAACGTGAGGAATATATATCTATGCCATACCGTTGCCGCATTTACGACTGGTTCGTCGTCGTCCTCGGATTGATCGCCATCGTCATTGTGCAGCTCGCCATTCTTGACTATTTCGGGGGCCTTCACGCCATCTTCGACGGGCTTCGTCTTGGCAGCATTCTTCTTCTTCTTATTGTTCTTCTTTTTGGAGGCTGGGTGGTATCATCAGTGCGCAAATCCTACGGCGGAAGTTCAAGGTGTAAGGTGTTGTCGAGCACTCACTGGAGGTAGCTTGCTGGGATGGCTCGGTGGGTGACATTGTCAATGTCGAGGCGGTTGTATTACTTCTAATTAAGGGGACATTGGGTAAGGGAAAGAAGGTGTATTACGTTACAAGCGACGCTGTACAGCAGATATCTGGGCTTTGAGGTTGGATGGGAATTGTTGCGCATTTCGGCTGCGAATATCAGACTAGCTCGTCTCGACGTCCTGCCAGATTGACAGAAGTTCCAGACCACACACAGCATGCAGGCGCAGCACACAGTATCGTATCAGTAGGCTAGGTACGGTACTACCTCCAGAATCACAGGGCTGCTAGCTGCCAGGTGCAGCGGGGTTACAGTCTGGCGTATCCAGCGTGGCATACTATTGGCAGCAGCTGACAGCTAACCTACATACCTCCGTTATCAGTTAGCTCAGACTCAGAACAGAGGAATATACCGAGGGCGGTTCACGATGGACTGGATTAAAGATCAATTTTGTGTTTGTTCATTTCTACACGGAGCTCTGCATTTCTTCCGAGTCCTGTCAATGCATATAAAATAGTAATGTTTTATTGCCTGTGACTGGTATCTGGTAGGTATCTTGTCTGGTTATAAAACAAGTTATGTGATTGGCTGGTTGGCCCATGTCTGAATGGAGTTGGTTCGGCCTGGCAAATAAAATCTGGCGTCTCAATTCGCGTCGGCTCTTAGTCTTCTTTTTCTTCTTCACATATTTCCCCTTCTCTGGAACTAAACTATTTGAACTTGCCCAACTCGACAGCTTTTGTCTTGGTTCCTTGGCCTGTCCATTGAGTTCCGGTTGAAGTAGAACAACCAATTGCCTTTATAATCTCACTTTCGCTTGATACTGGTAGCATTGTGGGTTCGCTATGTGCATACATCTGAAGCAGCTTCCTCCAGACGCGGTATGCCACTACTTACAGTACCTGCCTTGTAATATGACAACATTAGTATATTCACACACACTCTCTAAGGATTTTAGAACATCAATGGAATTTACAAATGAATTGTGCAGACCTAACAGAAGATTTAGAATGCAAATGCAAGTAAGTGGTGCACACAATTCAGCAAGGAGACTAGCAGTACTTAAGCCGGTGACAGGTTGGTAATTCATTCCTATATGCCATTGTGAACGCCACGCCCAATGATATCATATCCATCACGCTGACTTCTTCACTTTCTTTGCCTTCTTACCGGTTTTGGCTGCAGGTTTTTTATCCCCTTTGGCAGTCTTTTTCACAGTTGGTGGTGGCTGCTTAACCTCGACTTCATCTGGTTTGGATACGGCTTCGATGGCTTTTGGTGCTTCATCCTTGGCGGCTTCGAGAGTAGGAGGACTATTGTTGGTATTGTGAACAGACTTGAGTTTTGGTGCCTCAAATTCGTAGCCCAATTCCAATAATTTCTTCGCTCTCTCGTTCCGTTTGGCCTCTTCTTTCGAAATCTTCTCCGTCCAGGCGGATTCGGAAAGGGGCTTTTTCAGCTTATTCCCCGCCATCTTGTTCCAAGGTATCTTTTTGAATCGCTTGTTCGCGCCAACCCAAAGTTTATCGTGGATTTGTGACTTCGGTACCATCTTAACCTTCAGAATGTGACCAGCCAATAGGTAGTTGTCCTGATAAAGAAGTTAGGCTTCTGTACCATGCAGCAGGTGGTAAGTGTCATACCATAGTTTTCGCAACAATCTCAGCCACACCAAGTTCAGCAAACTCGATAAACTGCGCAATCAAGGTATTAGCAGGCATGACCAGCATAGCAGTAGTGTGATATCGAATCCATTTCCCAGCTCTCTCAAGTGTAGTTGATGTCATGCCAGTAGAGAGAAAAAAGGTTGGTGGAGTGTGTTAGCACGTACAGCGAAGTGCTTAGACTGGCCCGTTGCTTTATTCCGGGAGACCCTGATTTTGTTGACTTGTCCGAATTGGGAGAAATATTCCCTCATCTGGTGCTCATAGAATCCTCGAGGAATTCGGCCGATCTAACTGAATGTTAGCCCCTACAGGTTCTACCTTTTGCTGAAAAGCTTATAACGTACATATACAACGCCAGGTTCGCTATCATCTGACTCAGAGGGTTTCGCAATGTCCTTTGAGACCTTAGGAAGCTCTAAGTCCTTTATCTCTTCGTCGGGACCGGCATCATCTTCTTCGGCATCGCTGTCGATGACCTTGGCCAGAGCTCGTGCTTCATCCTCGCCTTCGGAAGCCTGGTTCTCGTCGTCATCTGTAGCGGGCTGTTCTTCCTTGCGCTCTGCGATAGAAGCTGATCGTTTAGCCTTTTTAGGCTTTTTAGCTTGTATATCCTCTTTCAGTTTTTTCGGCACAATTGGGGACGCATCGTCGTTCGCGGCAGCTGCCAAGAGCCGTGTTAGTTAGATGATTCGCGGAGCACATATAAAAGGACGGACCTTTGCGCTTGCTCGGTGTTTTCTCTTTTGGCAGGGCTTTAGTAGCTGATGGCTTTCTCGGCCGTAGTTCTGGCATCTTGACGGCGGGTTTGAGCTGGGGGGGTGGCCGTCGAGGAAGAAGGCTACAGCAGAATACCTACCTACCTACTTAGCAGCTTGGATTGAATTGGGTCGTATCAAAAATTCTGCCGCCGAAATTTTGGCGGTGAGAGCAACTCTTACCCCACCACGCTTTCGATAAGCCGATAAGCGCCGTAGTGCTCAAAGCATACAGGGACCCATTCATTGAACCTTTCCTAATACGGAGATGAGCTCTCGTCGCCTAGGCAGTTAGTTGTCTGTGAGTGATCGCTGTGTTATACAAATGGACTACAAACGAACAACGGTATAGCATGGCTTCTCTCTGTTATTTATGTTCTAAGTCTGTCTAGGTCGCAACAAAAACCATTGTGCTTAAGAACTCGATCTGAACCGAACTAAGTACCTACTTACACAATCCCGCCATCTGAAGAGCTTCTGCCTGAAGTGTCCAGATACCGTATCGTATCTACATCATAACTTATATGTGCTTCGCGTCGGGCTACTACTCCTAGCCGCTTCAAACCTCCGCGAACACTCAGATACAGCGATATTCAAGTCCATCCAACAGACAGAATCAGAATGGCTTCCGGAGAACAAGAACTCACACATAACGAAATATGGGATGATTCAGCCTTGATCGACTCCTGGGACCAGGCATTAGAGGAATATAAGGTACTGCTAACGAATCTTGACCCCTTGGGAACTAGTAGATGCTGATCCTTACTGCAGAAATACCATAGCATTCACAGAAACGGCGGCAACGTGAATGATTTGCTCAAGCTAAAGGAAGCAGAGTAAGATTAGCTTTGATGTCCCCCAAATTTTCGGACGAATCACTCGGCATTTGGCACAGATTGCTAAAAAGACGATCATTGAAAGCAGAACTTCAGATGCCAAGTTGAACCCACATGAGATCGACGAGCCCTCAAACAGTGGGAGGCTCGAAACGGCCTCCGAGATGAAGGAGGAGAATCTCGTGAGTGCATCGCAACCCCGGCTCTTGGGGGGATCCCGAGCACATCTAAAGCTTGGCTTGGTTCCTTCCCGAGATGCTAACAAGATGCAGGATAATAGACAGGAAACCGGAAATGTAACAACCCAACACAGTCAACCGCATATATCCGGCCCACCTCCAGCTCTACTTAGTACAAGTATGTTTCGTGAGGTCTTCTTATCCACGCTTACAAGCACTACTAATCTTTCCTACCTCGATATGTCATGTTTTGTCTTAGGGCCTACTAACTGTTGGTAGTACGCAACGAAGGATTGAAGCAGCTTCTTATGTCATGGTACTATGCCGGCTACTATACTGGTTACTACGAAGGCCAGCATGATTCACCACGACACCAAGGTCCTTCAAAGTAGGACTTAGTGTAGCTAGGAGTTCACTCACTCGGCCTGCGAATGATTTAGAGGATCGGGGGTATAACTAAAGTGAGTTATTGATTTGACATGGGTCTGGAACATTGGGATGCTGCAGTAGGTATTTGATCAGTTGATATTGACGGTACCCTAGGGGAATTCATCAAAGCTGCGGCAAGCTACGTATCACCCCAGGAACTCGCTAGAATTGTGGCGTCAAGCAAGTGCCCCGGTCTTCACAGTGAATATATTTCTTATCTAAAGCGATAACCAATGAAAAATCTTTGTAAGGACCTTCGTTATGTATGCAGTTATAACCCAAGTCTGATGGTATATAGCGATTATTCTCTGACCGAACCACGAAATCTTTGCCATTACATCCCCCGTAGCAGTGTTGTTCTTGACATTATTAGGTGTAGGATGACATTCGGACATTCAGCAAGACTTGGCGGAGGCACTGAAGTGATAAGGCTCTGTCTAAACGAGAGCGTTTAGAAACATTTGCAAACAGAGGCTGCGGCGTTTTTGACATCCAAATCCACATGGCTTGATGCAAGGTCCCGGAATACATCTGCGACTAATGTGTCATCTTGCCCAATGAATTCCTTCCAGAGGAGGCCTCCAGGCTTGTGCCCAAGATAACGGTAACTGAACAGTCTATAGCCTCAGCCTGCACTAGGAGCACCGGAAATATTGACTAGTTGCTTACGATAATGGGAACCTGGAGTCGGATCTACGCCTAGACGTCGAGCCGAAATGACTTGGGAGGTTGCAGGACACGTGGATATCTCTCACGAGTGAGGAAGACGAAATGTTCCGGGGTTCCGTGATTTCAAACTATAGTCGGCGTTAGTAATTACAAAGACTTGCTACAAGCGTCTTGCTTTTCACATTCTGCTGTATGTGCTTCACTCAAAGTGTGAAACGGGAGGATTCTACGTAGTGGTAGTCATGTTTCGATAAAAATCTACTCTCTATAGTTCTTCTATTAAGGTAATAAGGTAGTATTTGAGTGGGTATCGAAGGAAAGGGGAAACCCCAGATGACCTGGGTAGTCGGTCTGTGCCAATACGGAGCCAACCATAACCGAATCTAGTCTGCTCCAAGACTCGAGGCGCTAATCTGGAATTGCCAAGCTCAATCGTCAAAGCTCCTTCGTATCTCCACTATTTTGAATCTATCTATGTACCTTACCCATATGAGGTCAACTACCGTAGGTACTTAAGTCCATCCCATCCGATACCTTGGTGTCGCAACAGCTTTAGTCTACTATAGTATAGTAATTCATCAACTGAGCTGTACTATTAGATACACAAGCTCATGTTCTTCTTATGCTAAAATTTGGTGGTTTATAATTGAGTGAATGACTGCCAGTATGCTTATAATAAATAGTAGTGTAGAATGTTCCTTCATCTCATCTGAGCCGCTATGGTCCGGGGTACTGAGACCCTTGCTGTGAGCCACGGCGGTTCTCACACGCCTAAGCGACCACGCAAAACACCACCAAAACCATTCTGTCACACCCCTAACCCCTGGACAATCCTTGGCCTGACAATCCTGCACCAACATCAGCACCTATAGCAGAGAATTGAGAGCCGCAATCCTTGAATGCGTGCCCTTGAGACTGACAGGCATCATTATCTCTAAACCTAGCTTTGCTCATTTCTCTGTGATTGGGAGTGGGATCGGACGCACACTCCCCCGAAATGGATTACGGCTTCTTCCTGATCGGAACAATCCCCTGACGTCGTTTCGAGATCACCTCCTCAATCGCTGCAGGGTGCGAGATGGAGGGCAAGATCCCAGCCTGTGACATTGATCCACCGGATGTTCATGCTTGATTTAAGCCATAAGGTCCCCTCGGCCGGTAGGGTGTTTGTTTCTTCATCCTCATCTCTTCTTTAGACGACGTAACAGCCAGTTGCTTCTTTCTTTCTCTTGTTCTCCTACATCTCATTCATTTCACTTCGTCACGAGCAGGGCCTCGCTATTCCCAAGCCTCTTAATTGCCAGATTTTTCAATCGTCACGGTCTTTTTCAGGAATATTAGTAGTTGGGTCACCCTCTCGAGGAGGAACACTCTCGACTTCTTACCTATTCGATAACTATCACGTTAATCCCCCACCTTATAACAATTTCACGATGAAGTGCATAGCTGCTCTGTCTCTGGCCATGGCCCCTCTGGCCTTGGCTAAGGCCATCCACAATGTCTACCCGGTAGAGAAGCGAAATGGTCACTCGAAGTCAGGTGCTCAGTTGGGAGGTGCTCAGTTGGGTGGTGGCAACGTCATTGCCGTCGGGTCCACCACGCAAATTATAATCATTTGGGTGAACCCTGGAAACAACGCCCAGACAACGACAGTCAACCAGGCCGTCACCGTCACGCAAACAGTCACAGCCGGCGTAGCAGACACCACCGTAGGAACCGCCACCGTTCCTGCCGGTGCCACGGGTACTGTAGCAGCACCAGGAGCTACTCATACGGTCCAAGTCGGTGGTGCCGCAGGTCTCGCCTATTCGCCATCTGAACTCAAGGCTGCGGTGGGCGATATGGTCGTCTTCACTTTCATGAGCCAGAACCACACCGTTACCCAGTCCACCTTTGCTACTCCCTGCGACCCGATGGCTGGTGGTATGGACTCTGGCTTCCAGGCCAACAAGGACAACGCTGTCGTTCCTGCTCCTCAGGTCGCCATGCAAGTCATGACCTCTGACCCCATCTGTAAGTCCTCAGATCGAGTAACAGCCCCCATCTACACTGTTCTGTCACTAATACTGCAAAAGGGTTCTACTGCGCACAAACCGGTCACTGCGGTAAGGGTATGGTGTTCTCCATCAACCCGACTGCCGAGAAGTCACAGGCCATCTTCCAGTCCAAGGCCATCCAGCAGAAGGGCCAAGGTGCCGGCAGCGCCATCACCGGCAATGCTACATCAAGCGCCGGCGCGACGAGGCCGCCACCACCAGTGCAGCCGCCGGCTCTGCCACCGAGCTTCCCGGTACTGCCACCGAGGTTGCTGGCGGTGCCACTGAAACCGCCTCTGCCGGAGGTGCCATCCAGACCGGCACAGGGCAGATCGTGGCCGGTGCCTGCGTGTGCGCCGTCACCTGCGGCGTCGGAAGCTTCCCCGCTGTCAATGCTCAAGGTATTGGCAACTTTGGCGGCATTCCCGGTAAGTCGCCTCTTAGATCGTCTTCCCTATAAACCAACGCTAATAATATTACAGGCTCGATACCCGCGAGCATGGCTGAGGTCTTTTAAATAAACTTTTACCATGAGACATGCGTGGGGTAGAGAGAGAGGGTCAATGGATGATTATTATGTATATTCATTGCCTGCATTTAAAACGGGCTAGACTTCCTGGGCTAAGTTGGTTATATCATATTTCGGGGGGAACCGATCTGGCAAACCAAAGCGAGGGGAATAATTTTTTTGAACGCTTGGGGGAGACACCAATGGTGTTTTATTAAACATAACCTATCTAGATATGACTGGATCGTATACCTTTTATTGTTGTTGTTTTATTGCTGATTCATGCGGAGGATTTTGGACGTTTTCGAAGTAATAGGTTATTCAATGAATGAGAAAATGTTGAACTAAAAAAACTTTTTTGATTATTTTTGCCTACGTGAATGAAACGCCTGGTTTGCTTTGTTAAATCCCCTAGATAAACTACCTAGGTAGGTTTCACACGTGGTTGTAGCTTTCGTCACATGGACCCGAATGGCTGGGACTTACATCCGAAACTGTGACCTGCATATCGTGTGTATAGTCATACGAGTGTGAGACTCAGTGGGAGGTTTCTACCCCCAACTTATCAGTGTGTTGCCAGATCTTCCGAGACAGCTTACGAAAGCGAGGGGGTAAGAAGACGCGAGGTCGGCAACTGGGAGCGAGGCTATAAACTCCTATCTGGTAGGATAGGGGACAAGTCTTTCATGGCCTCTTCACTCCCCAGGAGATTATTTCAATCCGAGTTTATTCCACGCCCTTCATCACAGGCTCTTGTTATAGCTACTACCTCTTGTCATAAAGCCGTTGCATGTGCAAGAGGCTGGGAATGTTAAATCATGAGATAAGAATGCTTGGGGGGGTTGTGTCTACATGACGAGAAGGATGTACAATGATAGCTCAGACTTATATATGTGAAAGGAGGTTTAAAACGTTAGCCAATTATAGCTATAGTTTAGATGAGAAGAATAACCGATTTTAATTAAGAAGTGTTTGTTTGTTGTTATAGTTCAAAACTACACAACATTCAAATTCTGTGCCTAATCCTCCCACGAAAGGCACTGATAGGCACAATATTGATAAAATTCTACTTCTCGAGCGCTTTTAGGTCAATATAGTGGAGGGTCACAGACTCATCTGGATTCATGCTCAATCCGTCCATCCTGTAGTTAATATTGGTATACATATATCTAGAATGTTGCTCTAACTGCAATAATGCGGCGGGGTTGTTTTGCGCGACACATCCCCTATCTGACTTTTGATGTTTCTGAAAGAGCAGTGGTCAACAAGTCCAAGCGGACAAAGACGATCCATTGGCCCTTGTAATTAACTTTGGGGAGGGGGGAATAATTCATGAGTCGACGGATCTTCAGCACAACTACTATAAATATTAAGGGAAAAATAAATTGAGCCCGAGAAACTTCGCGGGGTGCTGTGGTTTATTGCAAAAAGGAACGAACTCCTATCACGCCTTTACCCCAACTTCGCCTAAAAAGGATTCATCTTACATCATGACTTCTCCTTGTCAGCTTCATGCCTCTCTGACCCACCTTACCACACCCTCGCGATCGTGAGCGCGCCACTCCTCCTTATAGTATCAAAGCATAGAAGGGTGAGTATAAACCAGCTCGATTAAGGGTCGAATCGAGCTTGGTCTCCTAGAAGCCGTGTGGACTATGCTTCTGCGTGGCTCATCCTTGATATCGGCGAAGCGCGGTTTAGGCGGATCTGGATCGCTGACATCGTGCCCGCATTACTTCTTCCCGGAGCCACCTGCACCGGCCTTCTTCGCATCGGCTATAGATGGGTAGCTACCTGTTAGCCTCTCGGCCCTAGTGCTGTGCGTGAGAGAGAGACCGGCTTACCAGCTTCCTGCTTCTGCCGCATCAGGGCAGCAAGAGCCTCCTTGTCGCGCTGCATCTCCGAGCCCGTCTTGGCGTTCTTTGTCTTCTGTACGTGTCACAGCACTTGGTCAGTGTCTATCACAATCCTCCAAGGGGCTATCCTATCAGTCAAGCATTGATCTATCCGTGGGAGTTGGGCTCCGCAAGTGGAATATCATTTCCGGCTCTCGCGGAGCGGCAATAGGTGGGCGACAAGTTCTAGAAGGCAGGGCATCGGCCAGCGGCAAAGGCGGTGGACTGCGAACCCAACCGCGCGGATGACTTGACCAGTTGCGTGCTGGAGATGCGTCCTCGGATGCTTCAGGTAACCTGGTACTTGTACTTTGGTCCCCATCATGTTGCGCGCATAATCCCTGGGCCTAGCATCTGAAGATTTGGAAGGCGACCGAAAAGGCGGCGTCAAGCGAAAAAAGTAATCTTCTTACCTGAGAGGATTGCGCTTTGAGATTCTTCTCACGCGCCTTCTCACGCTGGTTGCCGCGAGCCATATTTAGAAAATCCCGACAGTGCGGGGAGGACCTAGGGATATTTGGGTAGTTCCCGACAAGAAGGGCGCTTGATCAAACGTGCGAGGCGTCGCGGTTAAAGACCTTGCTTGTTGGGATGTGAGGTAGGACGGGAAGTGGGTGGATTTCGAAAGAAATAGATGTAGTAGGCAAGGCGGCAAGGCGGTAGAACAAGATGGTCGGAAGAGGAAAAGCGGCCGCCTGCAGCAGAAATAACATTTCCCCTACCGGTACATTAGGTATTTAGGTACTGTACAGTGGGTAACGTAACCTCTGCCTACCTAGCATCCCTTGGGCAGGTTGGGTTCGAGAGTCAGTCAGACGGCCTATAACTGCGGCCCCATGCGCTCCAGGCGCCCCCGTTGCTCAGCCCAGCGGTTGTTATGTCCCCAATGGCGAGCGCTCTCAGCCAATCAAACCACAGGTACACGTCGAAACTAAATTTCTCGCTGCTTCGTCCTCTCATTCGATCCCCTTTTTGCTGTGTTACTCGTGTATAGGCAGTTCACCAGATGCTTCCTGTCACCCTCCTGTCATTGGCTATAGAGACGCGACTCGGTCCCCTGCCTCAACCACTGATGAAACGTGCACCGAAATTTATAGAATAATAGCATTAAGCACTGTATGTCGACTCAATGCTGCTGAGCCTATGAACTTACCTTATGCATAAAGACGGAAAGTACTCGGGGCTGTAGAAAGGGAGTCTGGAGTCTGGAATTTACAAAACCCTAGGTACTGGGGGTCTCAAGTCTGAATCACTACCTACCTAGGTACCTAGCCGAGGGGTTGATATGCCTCTCTTTGACGCTGCCCTACCTAAGGTAGTAAGTAAGTAAGTGAGTGAGTGCAATGCATCGTGTATGTACTGTAAGTCGACAGCAAAGCAAGCTCTAGAAATGTAACCAGCCACTTCCAGGTTATTTCTCTCTATGGCTACACCAAAATCAAAAGCGGCATTGCTTGGCGAGAATGTGACCGGTTACTGCAAAAGAAATACAATTTCGAGTTACGATGCTATTTATTACCGTTCTTTACGATGCAAGGGTTCAAGCTGTGGGTGGTCCTGTTCCGGATCTGCCACTGTGCTCTGGGACTCGGGAGTGTTAGTGGGGTTCGGTGGTTGTTTGAAAGGAGCACTGAAACAAGATCGGTTACTTGGTGGCCAATCGACCGCCAGGTTCCAACATCCAACTCCCAACTCGCGCGCAATGGCTTCGACAGTATCAGCCTCGACCATTGGACGCCATTGGACGGCGTGATGCATTCCCCATCCCACCTGCCCCCCATGCCGTAGTTCCCTACGTACCAAGTGCCGCAGCTTGTCGATATGCGCCGGGTTCTTATTACAGTGCTGTGGCGCCATCCGTCAGAACATGGTTGTACGTGGATCGCCACCATTGGCGATTCGCGCTCATCGTAGACCGGGTCGGAACGGGTGGTGCACCAAGGCAAACTCGCTCGACAAGAGGCCATCCGGTACCCGGACAGCCCCGGATCAGAGACTGAGCCCTTCGACTGCCCCACGAATTCTGTATGACATGGATAACATGGATGCAGCTTCTAGCGAGCCAGGGAGAACAGAGGCGAACAGACCGCGGCCAGGGTTGTACGTACCTGACGGCCAAGATCGAGACCTGTTGCGCCTAGCTCAGATTCATTGGCTCCCAGTCGACGAAACGCATCTTGGATGCGAAACATCCCAGATTTCAACCCGTAGTTCTATGTCTCTTGCAGGTCATATTAAATCGGGCGGGCTGCCCTATAGTTGGTTTGATAGACATCTCTTTCTTTTTGTCTCCAAGTCTGCCAGAAAGATCGCGGTGATCTAGACTAGAGAGCTGCTGGTGCACTCTGTTTCTTTTTTTCTTGCACCTCTCGGTTTTTTGGTCCTTGAAGGGCATCAGTTCCCTAACAACGCACACACAAATACATTCGACCTTTATTCGACTAGTCTTTCACTGACCGCAATTGTTTGTTGTCACTTTCTTTCACAACCACATTCTTCTCGCAGTCATAAATATTCTTCTCTTTGGCAACAGGCTCCTTGCTGTTCATATCCTCTTCCTCTCGGACCGCCTATTTACTTACACACTCTCCTTCCCACTTCATTCGTTTCCAACGTCTCTTCTCTATCTGCCAGACGGATTTTTATTTCAGCCATTCCCAACGTTTGCCTGCAATCTCGGCCATTCGATTCACCAGTACAATTACTTCATTCAACTGCAGGCAGTTCAAAAAAACGTTGGTACACCTATCTTAATGCGCCGTTTCCACCGGAAATGACCCCCCAGCCAACCCACTAATAGTCCTAATTATAGCCAGAGAGATATAACTCTGAACATTGGGAAATTCTTCGCCATGTTCGGAAATAAGAATCCCTCTGGCTTCCAAGGCCATGCCTACATTATTCTGCAGGTCATTCGATTCTGCAATGTCGCCGTTCTCCTGGCCGTCATGGCAGCATCGGTGCTCATGCTCGTCTTCGCCAAATTGCCCAATGGTTTCCAGTTTTTCGCCGACGTCGTCCACGCCCTCGTCTTCATCTTTGCCGCTCTTCTCATTTTCACCGAGGTCGGCCTCTGGGCCACAGGTCAAGCATTCGTCGCTAGAGCCTGGCCGATGCTCGGCCCTGATCGAGGATTCAGTGGACTCGGCGCCATCATGATCCTCATTGGCTGCCATCTTCTCGGCGGACTCAACAGCGGCATCTATAACTCGCCTGGCGTGCCGTCCCAGATCTCACAGGTCATCATCGGCGCCGGCATCATCGCCCTCGCCTTCGGGTTCACCAACATCATCGCCTCGCTCGTGTTCAAAAACGAGCACGTGCGCGCACGGGAGGTTAGACAGGCTGGAGCGACTACGCGAGACGTCGACTTCAAGGACGGCTACAGCTCCCGCTCCAACAGCACCCGAAAGCCTCAGATCAGCGGCCCCATGGGTATGGCCGGCAATGGCCAATTCAGCCAGGCTCCCACGGACTACTACCCCGATGACGACAAGTCTGTGACATCCTACGACACCCGTCATAGCCCCATCATGCCGCAACTCAGTCGGCCGCCGACTGCATTGCACCCCATGAACAGATCGACCCAATATTCCGAGGCCAGCCATCTTGACAGGTTCGGCAATAGCATGGTATAGAGCAACGAGGTCCCCATGCGGTCTCGGTGGTTATTGTTCGATAATCAACTACATAGTAGTGAAGGAGGAATGGCGTTGGAGTGGGGTTGGAGTTCTTTGATATCCTTTGATTTAAAAGCAGGTTTCGGGATATTTACGTGTATTAAAACGATAACGATCAATCTTTCAGTGTCTCTTGAGTTTCAAGGATACAAAATTCCAGCGGTATTATCAACACCTTGGGGTTTACCCGTTAGATCACGTTTCGCCATGTTACCGCGTGGCGAACTTTGCAGATAAAAAGAGAACTTCACATTAAACAATAGGTATACAAAAGTGGAGGGACAGGTAGCAAAAAAGAATGTACATAAAACGATAATTATAAAGAGTCTGTTTCTTTCATTACTTATGATGATTCACGTGCAGAGAGGCAACTGTAGCCGGCGAGCGAGCGAGGGGATGCTGGTAGTAAATAGATTAATTGTCTTGCTGGTACTGTAGGTGGTATACATTGTCCAAGGTAACCTCCAAAGCACCTGCCATATTTTTTTATGTGTGTTACATAGGTAGGTACCTACATTAGCGCAAGGGGGGGGGTTATTGGAGACGATCACCGAGACGGTCACGGATTTTGAAAATGGTCTCCGCTATATGATATTCTCTTGACGATCATACCGTTAAAACGATCTCCACTTCAAAACGATCTCCACTTCAAAACGATCTCCAAATTTAAAAACGATCACGGTAACAAAACAATCACGGTAACAAAACAGTCACAAACAAATCTAATATACGGCAAAAGAAATATTCATTTACCCGATTGTTCTTTTTTTTTTTTACTTGTACTTAGGTATGCCTGTTACAATCTACGGTTACGTGGTTACAGTCTACGGTTATGTAGTTACGGCTGGGTTCGAACTATAGGTTTACAATTACGATTACGAAGTATTACGGTTACGCTACGAGGCACTACGCGTGAAAGGGAAGTGCTGCAATTAATTATTATAAGGCTATTGTTTCTATAGAAATGGCAGTTGCAAATAGNAGTTGCAANTAGCAGTTGCAAGTGGTTGTAAGTGGTTGTAAGTGGTGGTTAAAGGTGCAATTGCAATTGCAGTATTAGGGGGTAGGGGGGGGGGGGTCTGGCCTGTAGGCAGTGTGTGTGGCCTATAGGCAGTGTGTGTGGCCTGTAGGCAGTGTGTGTGGCCTGTAGGCAGTGTGTATGGCCTGTAGGCACCTGTAGTAGCGGACCTACAGTACCTAGGTATGCCAACATGATCTCGGATTGCCAAGATGATCTCGGATTGCCGACATGATCTCGGATTGCCAACATGATCTCCAAAATTTAAAAACGGTTACAGGGGTCTAAAACCGTCACAGATATTCAAGACTATTTTGCACAGGCAATTATTTTTACGTAAAAAATAGTCACTTATGTATGACAATCACCGTGATAGTTTTTAAAACAGAAAATGCAATTAAAAAATATATGACAGTCACCAAATTGGTGACAATCATGGTGATCATCTTGGATACCCCCCCCCTGGCGCTAATGTAGGTACCTAAGATACCTACTACTTACAACCTACTACACTATATTAGTATCGCTTGGCGAGGAGGCACCCCTGCAATCAAAGCGGGCTCCCAGCTCAATTCAGCCCCCAAATACTGTATCGTCGTTCAGTTGGATGACGTATCAATACAGGCTCAACCATCCCGTTGACGGTTTGTCGGCTCCCGGTCTCCCGTCGCCCGGTCTCCCGGTCTTCCCGGCCAGCTACGGATGCTTTGACCTGCATTGCCTGTAGAGCTTTCGTAGCCTTCGAACATGTCCGCAGATCTCTTCGCCGCCTTCGAGGATGCCTCGCACCCACCGCCACCACAACAACAATCTCGATCGAAACCTGCGTCGACCCAGTCTCGGTCGGCGCCGTTTGCCTTCGAGTCAATCTCAAACCCACCTGTGGCAACCCCCACGAGTAGTCAGCAATGGGGCCAGTTTTCCTCTACTTCGAACTCGAGCCAGCTCCGGCATTCGTGGCAACCTCAGTCTTCCCCAGCTCCCGGCACGAGGCCAACATTCGTAGCCACAGGCGCTTTTGCAAGCATACAACCTCTGGGTAATGATGACACCGAAGATGACGATGGCTGGGGCGATTTCGAGGTTGCGCCAGATACTGCTCCCTCGCCTACACCTTTACAGGCAGCACCAGTAGCTCCAAATTTGGGGGACGGCTAAGCCACCGATATCAGTGGGAAATATTGCCAAACGACCAACGAGGATTATGCGAGCTTCAACAATGGACTTGATTTCGAACAGCCTAGTTGACTTACAAGAACCCTCAATACAGCCCAGTGAGCCGGCAAGAGCACCCGTCCCACTAGCGAAGCCAAGTTCGAGGCCTCCAAAACTTAAAGTACTGGCGAAGACCAATAACATCGACCCTAACGTTTTGTTTGATGCCGATGATTTTGAAGGAGAGCAGGCCGGTGAGGGAAGTGACGATGACTTTGGAGAATTCGAAACTATGCCAACGCCTGGGCACCCACCTCTAGAGTTCCTATCAAGTGGTCTATCGGTTGATCCGTCAACTATAAAGACAACTAAAAACCCCTCCGAGTTATTGCTAGACTTAAATATAAACGAGTCAACTTCTCAGCCTACTCAAATGACACGATTAAATCCTGTCCAAGCACAACCTGCAACCCAAAAACAAGAGCTAAGCAGTTTCAAGCCGTACTCGGGAACAACGCAATCACGAAGCACACATGCTCATACAAAATCTCAACCATTTGAAGACGATTGGGGTTCTATCTCTCACTTACCAAAGCAACCGAGCAGGTCACAAACAACGACAGTGGAGTCTACTTGGGACTGGGACTCGGTAGAGTCACTCAAGGCAGCCGAACCTAAAAGCCCCGTGCAGGAAACTTCTAAGCGACAGAGCAACAAAGTTCCTACTACGACTACTAATGACAGCGCCACATGGGATTGGGACCCTGTCGATACAAAGACCGAAACTGTAGCCGAGGTTGAAGACAGTGGCCTGCCACCGATCAATATCCCGCCACCATCGATTTTATTGTCAGCATTTCCGCAACTATTCGACGAGGCCAACGAATATTTGTATAAGCCAATCAGCGGGCAGCCACAGAACATCAAAGATCGCGTCTTATCAGATACCAAGACTTACGACTTTTTAAGAGGATATTTAAGTCTAGCAGTTGTAGCAGCTCGTATTATTGCTGGCCGAAGAATGAGATGGCACAGAGACAAAAATCTCTCCCAGAGCATGTCTATTTCTGCAGCTGGGATCAAGGGCATGAAACTCGCCGGGGTAGACAAGACACAGGCAGTGCGAGAAGACCGCGAGGCGGCAGATGTTGTAAGCAACTGGAAGAGTCAAGTTGGCCGTCTACGGTCCATAGTCGCTTCTGCAAACTCGGCAAAAAAGAGCGGTGGGAAACAATTAAAAGTCCCTGAGATTATCGACACCATACAAATTCAGACGGCTAAGGACGTCCCGATGGCACCAAAAGCATGTGTTATATGCGGACTTAAAAGAAACGAAAGACTCGCAAAGGTCGATTACGAGGTAGATGATAGCTTTGGCGAGTGGTGGGTTGAGCATTGGGGTCATGTTTCTTGCAAGCGTTTCTGGCTACAGCATGAGAACACCCTCAGACAGAGATAGTCTTTCTGTCGTAGGATAGCATTGGACAGCGAAGCGTGAAAAATACGGCAACATGCCCGGTGGTTGCACGATGCACGGTTTCGTGGCCACCTTGTCGAAGTTTGATCCGGTCCTACGTTCAAGATAGTATCCAGTAGCCACCTGTCTTTTAAGGGGGAAGACAGCAACTTATATTCCATGGAGACGGTAGCGGACCGGTATATCCGTGGGATTTGCGATACATGCCTATATGTTAAAAAATATATCTAACTAACCTCAGTGGTTGCCAGGATCTAATTTACATTGCGCGTACACAGTTAATCATCGACGATGTTATTTGTTGCCTACCAATGATGTAAGCTCTCGTCGATATCACCTTAGGATTTCTGTTGTTATTGGGCAGTAATTCGTCTATGTATATGCAGGACTGCGGGGCATCTCAAGCCATCGGATAAGCCTGAGTGATCAGCTCGTGGATTGTGCGAATGATGGCGTTGCGTCACGTCACGTCAGTTACCCGGGTCGGGCCCTGTCTATTGGTTCGGCCTACAAATCGTTAGTCTAGCCACACGAATCGCGCTATAAGCGTCTACTTAACACGCGTATGTAGAGGTTCCAAAGAATACAAACCTCTTCGGCGAGCCAGGCATATAGGCCTGGGGTAGATATAAGCAGTGACTTACAACAACAAACTCCCAGCCTGAAATCAAAACAACAAGACGGGACGGCAGGTTGATACATGAGTGACAAACCCTAATAAGACGCATGTTGGAGAGTGATGCTATCTGCGCTGTGACTCAACACAAGCAACCGTTCTGGAGCTACTGTATCTTGTATCTTGGGGTTCGCGATTGCTCACCCACGCACCCCGCGGGATGTTATGCAGATTAAGCGACCCCAATATGTAGCTACAAGTCCGTCTTGCGGAGGTGAAATGAATGAGGGTTTTCCGATGAAATCGTTGCCCGTCACTTGGGAGTATACCTCCCTACCTGTAGGTACCTTGGGTATGAAGAATGATGCGTACAGTACCCGTCCCGTAAAGCCAGCGGGGCGTGGTTAGGTACGGGAGATCTCTGATATCGGTACCTGTGGGGTGGCGTTATATGACTGAAACGAGTTCGAAGTGACAGCGACACGTGATACTTGCGTGAAGGGCCACTTCTGATACTACCTGACTAAATACAAGGGATTCACGGTACCTACCTAGCTCGGTAGAGTAGCAGTTATATCATCAAGTACAACGTACTGCGCCCATCGAAGGGAGCAGCAGGACGACGAATACCCTACAAGGTTTTGGAGACAACACGTCAACGACCAACAACCTCAACTCTGGAAACCCACCCGAATCACGCAGAGGCCACACAACCCGGCGACCAGAACCGAGATGGCCAAACAAATAGAGATCCAGGACCGATGACGTGCCACTGCATGCTGTGGAATGAATGCCATATTCCAGTTGGCCAACGTTAGCGTTTCGTCTATATGTACAGCTACTGGATAGGAAATTACATGAGACCGCAGGAAACGAATTCTCGGTTGACTCCGGTCTTGTGCATCGAAGCACAGTCATAAGACTCCCGCGAGAACGATTTCCCCAATCTGCTTACGCAAGTACTGCATCGCGAACTAACTTGACGCTCATGTCTTGAATGACATGTATCTCCCTCTTGTACCCCGGAGCCTCTATTCGCGAAATACCTCCATGTATTAAGGGATGATTAGTGCGACCAAGGAGGCTTCATATACCTGGATTTGCGGAGGCTCTAGAATAAGATAGTATTTGTATATCTCAATATAGGGAATACGGAGAAGCAGTAATATAATAAGGTACCAAGCCTAAAGACCACCCCTAAGTAAATTGGTCGGTATGTATTATCTTCAGTAATTTTGCAGAAATATATCGCCTTGCTTATAAGGTGGGTAAATATCTAAGGTTACCTTACCACCTAGTATAGACAGACCCCTTCAGTAAGTATGCAGGTCGTTGCCTAGGTATGTAGGTAGTTATTTGACGATATGCCAAAAGTGCCTCTAAATAATCGTCAGCCTATATAATTTAGTCCTTGTATAAAGGTTGAAAACTTTACCTTACCTTAGGTACCTACCTATATAAATGTCGGAGACCCTTTCTTTCTAATGCGTGCTTAGGGATCTAAGCAACTGCCTACTATCCTATATCTACACGATTCTATTTCTATCGTAGTTCTCTATCATCATCTCCCAACTCGTCGCTGGTCCTACGTGTACTGTAAGCAAGCTCCTTTCCCAATCTGTGAAGACCTGGGGAGGTACTGAGTACAAGTAGGTAGGGACTTGCTGCATTGAAGATCGCATGCCTTCGTTACCCTTACGTTTCCCCCTCATCCCCACTTTTGCTCTGCAATCTGCAAGTACAGAGTACCGAACCTGCTATATGTAACCTGTAAAGTAAGTATTAGGTAGAGAGACTTGCACTGGTCGTGACTCACCTACTAAACAGGATTCAGGACTCGCAAGGACCGAGCAGCTGCTGAATGGATATGCGTTCTCGGTTCCAGCAAGGTGTAAGTGCTAGCTAGGGAGTGGAAATATGAGGTTCTTGGCATCTACAGACTCTGGCTTGCTGCTACGATTGCAATGTGCAAAAAGTGCTATCACAGGTTTCGGGGAACATGGCAGTGTCGGTACGTTGTGTGCGTTTCTAACAATAACTGACGTGAGCGTTCTAAGGACTGGGGTAGGTATCCTGCGTGGAACTATTGATGAATACATGCTGTTGATTCGCGTCTCCTCTGCACCCTTTCAAGATTGTAGGGGGGGATAACTCACAGCCTGCTTGAGTGAAGCTTACCTAGGGCCACTCGCCCCCTTCTAATTGGGTAACGAATACGCATGCTGGCTTCATGTCAAGCCACTGGCACCTTCGATAGGTCGGATGCTCGTTTTGCTGCGCCCTACCTACTTTCAACACTAAGAATACCGCTGCACTGTGCTGCACGCTTCTGTCTGGTGTTCTCTCTTGGTTCTCAGCACGAGACACTCAACCTAGCGTACACCACAAGCAAAGCAAAGCAAAAACGCGCTTTATTTGGCTTTGCTTAACTTGAGCCAATAAATCAGCTTTTTTTTTTGCTTGAAGCAAATCTTTTATTTGACTTAACTCAATTAATTAATAAGTAAATCAAGTAAGTGGGTCCTGATTTTAACAGCTCTTTTAGCCTTAAGTGCCTTCGTATTGCCTTCGTCACGTATTCAACTGCCTTTCGTATNCCTTCAAGTGCCTTCGTATGCCTTTGCGTGTATTCGAGTGCCTTCGTATGCCTTAATAGCTTTCTGCTTCTATTGCCGCCCACAGACCTTCTAAATTACTCCTAAGTCAGTGCTAGAAATACTGGATTGGTAGGTGTTAAAATTAGCGGGGCAGGCAGTAGGGTTTTAGGTTAGGTAGGTAGTTAGCACTTAGGATTTTAAGCAGTTAGCGCTAAGTAAAGGTCGGTAACGAAGCTTTGCAATATGAGTTTCTTATTAAATATACCTTATAAAAAATCTAGAAAAATTAGCAAAATTATTTGCAAGTATTTGTAAGTAATTGCAAGCAATAAAAAATATTTGCTTTGCTTGGGCAAGTAATTTAAAATTGTTGCTTTGCTTTGCTTGGTCAAGTTATTTGCAAGTCAAGTCAAGTATTACTTGACTTGTGGTGTACGCTGACTTAACCCAGCGCTGACTCAAGTTGAGTCACTCAACCTCCCTTTTGATCTATGATCTTTTGACTACACTTACAATCTTCAACATCACTTTTTGCGTTGACGACACAATCATCGAACTGCCCACTATAACTTCCCCACGACTCTATTTCGCCGCGACAACTACTCCTTGTCAGAATGGACAACTACGGATATGAGCAATTTGCGAGTGAATACCCGCTGTTTCCGCCTCTGGATAACGAGGATAACTCTCTCTCAATAATCGACCCTCCAACAATCGATCCTGCACTGCTTCAGATCTCTGTGTCTAATGTCGATTCCGCCTTTGGGCAGCAACAGGAGCCGGCATGGGATGACCAGAATTGGCCAACTGAGCCATCTGGAAGCAACTTGGGACTCGATCTCAGACGTCCAGCACAGTAAATTGTTTTTTTTTCGCACTTGCTAACTCTTAGGGTGAGACGGCCCATTTGCTCTCCAAACTCGTCTTATGCGGTGCAACATCTCATCGCCAGGAAGTCGCCTCCGTTCCTGTGTCAATGTGGACAGGATTTTACAAGGCTGTGCAGCCTAGAGCGTCATGTTCGACACCACGCAGGGAAGCTTGACCTTGCCGCTCTGCACCCATGCACCGAATGCCCTGCCTACCAGGGCAAGAATGGCTTTAAGCGACCAGACCACCTTAAACAGCACCTGCGGGTCTTCCATAAATGGGACAATGATCAGCTCGCAACATTGTTTCCACCTCGCAAGACGCGCATCCTTAAGATTCCCGTGTGTCACTTCCCAGAATGTGATTACTACCGCGGTCCTGGTTTCGAGGACATGGGTGTTCGCGAACGGGAGGAGAACCGACCTTTTGATACACAGTCGCACTATACTGATCATATGAAGCGCGAACATGACTGGTCTCCTTATCCTTGCAAAGTTACTGGCTGCAACAAAGTCAACGGGTCCGGCTTTTTCAGTGCCACTACACTTGAAAGACATTACAAGGAGAAACATGCGGGATGTGCGATGCCTACGCCAAAGGCCCAGGATCGTATCACGGGGACTATCAGGTGTGATTATTGTCGAAAGAACTTGAGCTCCGGCCACATTGTTTTTCATCAGATGTGGAGTTGCAGAGGCATAGCCCCATGTTGCTATTGCGGTGAACGCATGGAGAGCCAAAAATAGAGGCACATAAAAAAAGAGCATGCAAAGGGGAGGCCCCCTGTCGCTATTGCCATGAAGGCATGGAGTCCCGACAGCTATGGGGGCACGAGGAAAACTACTGCGAGGGAGAGGCAAAGTGTAAGAGCTGCGCTAAGCCAGTGAAGCGTTTTCAACTGCGGGGCTTGTGGCTCTTCTGCGTTGACTGCAGACCGTCCTGGTTTGAATGATCCAAAACAGTATTATGCTATTGGGTCAAGCAACATCTCTGTCTCTGTATCAGACAGGCAGAAATATTCGAAGGATTTCAGCAGAACAGGAAGCTCTCAGCTTTGCGATGGAATGGCTGTTCGTTTCGAGCGTCTTTTGTCTCTGCCATTCCATACTATACTCATTAGGTTATTGCATTCCATTCATTTGTTTCCTTTCATTGTTATACAGCTAGTATGCAGGACACCGAAATAAAACTTCGTCGAGTTACCGATGAACAATAGACGTCTGGTCAGCTGGTTGTGTGGAGAACACAAAGAACGTGGGGTTGTTGACGGGACCTCGGGGCATTTCAGGGGTTAGCCGCGTTTGTAGGTGCGCTTGCTAGGTACCTAGCTTACCTAGCGAGACATTAACCGAGTAGCTGCAGCTTGAGCATTTCAACCTCCGACATAACCTCAACTCGCACTCCAGCTCACTCTCTCTAGACCTCGTGCACGTTCGCCCACACTCACCATGTCGTCGCGGAAGCAAGTGAAGGGAGAGTACATAGAGACGGTAAACGACTTCTCCGCGAATCGGGAGCTCCTTCGTCTCAGCCTTTCTGACATGTCTCCGGCAGGATACGGGTAACAAGGTGGCGCGGAAGGCCAACTTGGTCGGTACTCAGCACATCATGCTAGGAGGCAAGACCGTCATCCAAGCCGAAGCCATGATCCGCGGCGACCTCGCACGCACTACACAGCCCGCATCGACTACCGGTGCCGCGCCTGGTAGCAACACGGCCGTGGCCATCGGGCGATACTGTTTCCTGAGCAAGGGCTGCTGTTTGCGCCCACCCGGCCGCATCTACAAAGGGTGAGCACACTCGCCTCCCGCCCTCATCCTCGGCTTCTCTCTCTAACGTATCTGGTCACGCTAGATCCTTCACCTACCTGCCCCTACGACTGGGCGACCACGTCTTCGTCGGTGAAGGAACCGTCGTCCAGGCCGCCACCGTCGGAAGCCACGTCCACATCGGCGCAAACGTCGTCATCGGCGAGTTTGCCATCATCAAAGACTACGTCCGGGTCCTCGACGGCGCCATCGTGCCTCCGAATATGGTGATACCAAGCTTCAGCATTGTTGCGGGCCAGCCTGCCCGCGTCGTGGGGGAGGTTCCAGAGGGTGGCCACGAGGCCTTTGAGCTTAGGGAGCTCTACAAGACCGTTGGCAATAATCCCCAGCCGTTACCTGTGTGAGAAGAGATGGGTATTATCATACGGAATATTTATACACGTCGGGGTTTACGCAACGGGGGCGAGACAGACTACATGTCAGTTGGGTGGAAGCATCGGTCTTACGCTACCGACAAATCACCTGTGCATCCACGGTACCTGCGATGACTGATGCGGTACTCCGAGGACATCGATTTATGACGTCCTTGTGCCCTCTATCCGGATCGCACTACGTGCTCTTTGGGCTTCGGCGGGCTCATAGATAACGGCTACGAAATCTAGAATGCAGTTCCACGGCCACGTGTAGCAGAGGGAGGGCGAAGGTCTACGAACGCCGATGGAATCAACGAAATCCACAAGCAGCGTGAAGGTGGTGAGAAGTGTCGACCCGGGCCTAATCCAACTAGTGTCGTTCCGCACCAGTCATAGCTAAGCAGATGGCGTGTAGCTGCAATTATCAGCCTTTGGGCATGATGCACATTGGGTATACTACGGCAGAGCTTCCACTGCATGCGTAGTTTAGACCTCACGCTCCAATAGAGCCCTCCGCTCGGGGATTTAAATACTAGCAAGAGTATTTATCGCGACAAGTTATGTGGCATCTGATTACCATGCTCCCTTATTTCGTGTGTGTTCCCTCCGATACTCAACGAATAGTTGAGCTTACACGCCATATATAGATCGATAAGCGCAGTCTTTCATCTGCTTTCGCATGTTTGAGTTCAGGTTTTGGTGACCCAGTAGTGAAAGAGGTAATGTAAACATGAGTGCGGGTAAGATTTAGATGATAACGAGCACATCCCGATCAAACATCAATAATGCTCCCATTTGTTTGCGCTAGGAGAGGCAAAGAAACGTGCGACCCGATATCCCAATTCCTTCTCACCAGCTCGCTTTCATCCAGTTCTTGAATATTGACCTTTACACATTCTGGGTAGCTAGCGGTAACGTTTCGATGCCGAGTGAATATCCCCGGAATAAATCATGTGAAATTAAATTATACATTCACCCACGACCACGTCCAACCCCGCCTTATCGCCAGTATCTGGTCGCCCCAAGAACGGCCTATAAAATTTGATAATCCGTCGCTCGTTCTTCCTAGAGAATTCGCAGGACCTCGCATTTCACTTCGTCGCCGACGCGCATCGTGAGCCCCTTCAACCCGTCCTGGTCCCTGAAATACGACACCTGCCCTGATGAAAGTGGGCAAATCGCCCTACGCTTCGTTGTCGTCTGCCCCCAATATGGCCCGCCACCGCATGGCATAGGTGCATTAGGTTAGGCAGGTCAGCAAGTATGTAGCCAGGTAGGTACGTTTCCGTGAGGAATGGATGTACCACGACCCCCAAAGGAATATATGTCAGACGGCTTGGCGAACTCGCCTTTAAAGCCCCTCCGGAGAACGCCGGTTCTCGCTGCCGGCTGACATCCCCTTAATGCAACCCCCCCTCCCCCCCTTTGGAAGATAGGCTGTGTTTTCGAGATCTGAAATTCGCACTTGCTTGATTGAAGTGTTTGTATCATTATGGACGGCAGTTTATCACGGTGTTGTCGGGCTTGATGTCTGATTGATGGTTGGCTGCGAATGCTGATAGGCCTGCGAAGGGAGAGAGTGGGTTTGTTTGCCAATATGGGCGATATCTTGGTCGTGCAACTTGCAAATCCCCCACGAGCTGGCCTTGAAGATCGGTTTCCGTCCTCGCGGCGGGAGCTGCTTCTTAACTAAGCTCAAAAAGGTCGTCGGTCAAGTGCCTGTATCCGAAGATATCCCAACCCCGGACAAGACCTGAAAGGCCTTATTCTGTGGGTTCCCGCGGGGTTTCGGCAGCATATCCTCGTTGACAATTGAAAATATACTCTTCAGAATGTCCTTTATCACGAATTTCTCGTTTCCGGATCTGGTAAGCTTGTTATTTCGAGGGTTGGATGCGCGGGAGGGGGTCTTTGGACATGGTCGCTCTTGGGCCAATCCCTTGAGGAAATTTTTGAAGGCCAGTTATACCAACCAGTTCGCTGGCAGTTGCTCCCCTTGTAGCGCTCGTTCGGAGTATGTTGTTTGTCGTTGCTGATATATTAATGACTTAACCCTGGGCTCTCGACACAAGGTGCGATCTCAACCATGGTGGGAACTGGTACCTGTTCATTAGTCTAATGATGAATCAGGAGTATATGTAATTATCGTGCCGATGGCGACTTAAGAACTGTAGTTTCTAACGCAATTAGCCTTCTAAACTATCAATGAAATAGTTACGATAAGTTCAGGGATAAGTGGAAAATTTAATCAGCAGTTAGATTTAAGCGAGAATTGTTAATGAGGGATACCGAAGTGCACGCTTAAGCCGAAGCGATACCGGGACGTCTTATCACGATCGAGGATCTCTATAAATAATAAAGAATATTCATTACGAGCGCCTTGCTTCAGTTAGCAGGTCACCAATCTTAAGAACGAAAGTCACATTTCTTGAATCATTGTTGAGATAAAATACAGGTTAATATTGATGTTGTAGAATAGAATAGAATATTTAGAATGCACAATAAGGGCGGCTTGGAGTAATAGACTGGCTGGCGGCACATGTGATATGACGGTTGACCCCCCGAATCCCGCAGGAGATCAGTGACGACCAACTAATCCTCAATTTCTGAACGTGTCTGTTTCATCCTTGAATCGTCCAACCTCTTATCCTTGTAAATACCGCGTGGACGACGAGATTCGAGGATGATTTACATGATGGAGCATGCGTTCGTGTTTCCGGATCCTCCGGCACCGCCCAGTCCGTCGTCGGTGTCGCTGAAGTCAAAGAGGACCACCCTTCTGAGGGGTGGTCTTCTTGGGCTGTCCGATGGTTGTGTTCTTCATTTTTCTGGTGGGTTTTATGGTTTTTTTGCGGGGTTTTGTTTTGGTATAGTGTGCAAAGCGTCGATCTTTGGCTTGGGTTTGAAGTGAATGCGAGTTTTGATGGTTGAGGAGGAGAGATGAGACGGTGGGGAGCAAGGGATTATATATGCCACCCGATGGGGTGGCATTCTCAAATAACGAAGAGATCCTTTCAACACCGGATTTCTTTCTCTATATCTATATTTGAAAAGTCTGGTGTCCCGTGGTCTTTTGGTTAGTTTTGTCCGCCTCCATTACGTAATCTCCATCGTCCTTTGTTTATTCTTGCGGATCTTTATAAAGCCTCTCGGTTTCTAGTAAATTTAAATCATTCCTCTCAATCCTTCTTCCTAGTGCTCGTGCTAAAATGCGATTCTTTGTTACTTAGGTTGATTACAACAATGCCACCCAGAGTTATTAAATTTCGCCAGGAGAAGACACAAGAAGAGGATAGTCATCAAAGAAAGGTTATTTTCTACTTTGGGAATGATTTGTCAAAATAGTACCTAGTTGCTGGCCTAAGAAGCAGAATCGATGGCAGCAATCAAACTTTCCTCCATCGTGACGTCAGTCAGATACTGATGCGTGAAACCGTGGAGTGCCAACCTACTTTTGTTTTTTCTTAGATATTTTATATATAATATACCATTAAGACTTCTAGCAACAGAGGACGGAGAGCCATGGGCGGTGAGAAGGAGGTCGGGTTAATCACATCCTGTAGGTGTTCTGTTAACATACTGAGATAGTTATTGAGACGTAGTACTATCTGGTGTAAGGGCTCCTCCACTGATTAGGGTTGAGTGACAGAGTAGCTATTGCTCTCCCCTCATCATCCCAATTATCAAACCAAAGAGCCTTTGCCTCCATCCGAGCTGCCACCCCTTAGCACCCTCTTTAGTTCCATTTTTGCCTTTCTTCTTCGGGGCCGTAGGCTTCGATTCATGACTGTACGTCCAAGCGCCGATTCCAAGCAAGTCATTATCCATTGAGGAGTGATCCCTAGTTTATGATATCAGGAGACTGAGCTAGTTCTAGACAACCAGAAATAACTTACATTTTGGGTTTGTTTCCACCAACCTCATTTCCGGTCTTGCTATCTGACGTCATTATATTGAGTGCGCGGTGAATGTTGAGTTAAATGAGAATAGGCAGGATAGAGGGCTGAAGATACAAATTCTATGTTGACAGTATGAAATGAGGTTATAGAATTGTGGTAGCCTAAGCTGTTGCGCTCAGGGTTGGATGAGAGGGTGGACGAGATGGTTGAGAGACTATCGGTTTATAAGTGCCTTGGGGTGCGACTCTCGTAAGATCCGGCAAACTTATATATTAAGCCGATGATGCCAAGTCAGGTGTGGGATGCTCATCGTTTGGCACTTCTCGCCGACGATTAATGGTTAATTACCTCATACTGAAACACTGGCAGCCTCATTGTTTCCCGCCCGTCTGTTCAGCAGAGACTAAATGTTGATGGAAGGTTGTAGGCACAGTGCAATGGAATAAGAGTGCCATCGTGTTACTAAACGTGATTTATTGGGATAATTAGGTGCAATAGCTTTCAGCACACGGTCTGATTCGTTACGCAAGCAACAGACCCCTTGTAAATATACCTGACTTGGAATTCTAGTCACAATCGCCGATGTTAGTGCTGTGATAGCTAGGCAAGAGTGTGGGATCGTGGTGTATTTCGTATTGAGGTATTATTCGGTGGCCCGAATACCTACCTGATGGTCATGTAAGAATCATGTATTAACATCTTACCCCTACCACAACTTTTACGCACTCTTATCATTCTTTCCATTGGCTGACACGTCACGGTCCCGAATCCTTCACCTACTGCACATTTTATGCACTCCTTTAAATGCATTCATTGGTCGCCACGTAAGGTCGTGCTCTCCAAATCCTCAGCCTCTTTTCTCGGTCTGGCCAGGTAGTTGATAGCCGCTTTGCACTCGGCAGCTGCATTATGATTGGCGCAACCAACGTCGAAACCAGCTGCTATCTTTGAAGCGATGATGCCTAACCAGTTCTACCATGTGCCACTCACCTCTTGCTGGGATATCGAACAGGGTTCGCGCATGGCGTCAGCTTAAATCCAGAGACGATGTGGCTACTCTATTGCACTTTTCTGCCTGGCATACTTTAGTCTACTGCACTAGATAAGGTTACCTTGTTTGCCGCTCATCAATATGTACAGTACTTCAAGTGTGTCTGGTGCTTCAACCCACGAGCAGACTTGGCGGATATGCTGATGGTCTCTCACCACATCATTATATCTTCTTAACTCTACAATACGCTATCAAGGTAACTGAAATATTCCCTGAAGGGAGATATGGCCCCATTTCGGCCTCTTGCCGTAAAGCCAGTTGCTTTGGCTATTAGGTCATCGCCCAGGTCATCGGCGCTCGCAGAGCAGCCAAACAATCGCGTCGTGAAACAGCGTCGCAATCACCACACAGCGATAGATTGGGATAGCAAGAGGCAAACAATCATCCAGCTCTACACCGGAGAAAATAAACAGGCTAAAGATGTTATCGAGATTCTCAGATCAGAGGTTGCCTTTAGTACAAGGTATAGCCACATCTCTACCACATTGTTGTGTCACTAAGCTAGGCCAGGGGTCCCACAGGCACTGCCCTCACAGGTACCCAACACTAAAAAAACGCCCTTAATTACTTAAAACTATTTAAATCATCAAATTTAACTATAATTGCCTAATTTTTTAGTATTTTTAACTAAAATATAGTTTTCTATTTTTAATACGTTTTTTAATTGCTATTTTTAGCGGCCCGTTACTATTGTTAGGTATTTAATAATTAGTAGCTTTGTTTTTTAAAAATATTGTAATTTTATAACTTTTACTACGTTCTATAAATATTTACTATATATATAAAAACGTTATTTAAAAGCTATTTTAATTTTTAATAATAGTTTTTAATATTTTAACAAATTTTGTTTTT
>NQIM01000484.1:0-31429 GCA_003426235.1 Xylaria polymorpha | reverse complement strand
TAACCACGTAACTGTAGACTGTAACAAGCAAATACCTAAGTATAAAAAAAGGAACAATCGGGTAAATGAATATTTCTTTTGCAGTATATTAGATTTGTTTGTGACCGTTTTGTTACCGTGATCGTTTTTAAATTTGGAGATCGTTTTGAAGTGGAGATCGTTTTGACGGTATGATCGTCAAGAGAATATCATATAGCGGAGACCATTTCCAAAATCTGGAGACCATTTTCAAAACCTGTGACAGTCACCGTGATCGTCTTGGCTAACCCCCCCCTTGCGCTAATGTATGTATGTATGTAGGCAAGTAGTTAGGTACCCTGTGTAGCTTTGACAATACATCAGTAGCCTGTGAACGCAACCGCAACTCGGTGTATCTAAACATAGGTACTAAGTACCTAGGTAGGCAAATCAAGAACATTGAATGGAGGGGGGACCCGCTCCACTTAAACTGCCCAGGTGCTTTGTTGAAGTTTGGCCTACACAACATACTAGTACCTAATCGACCAAGTCATTCACCTACTGTATTCAAAACCAGCTGGCGACGATCTACCACTTTATATAACCACTCAGGTTGGCGGATGCCATCGTAATACTTAGTATTCACGTAGTCCTTCGCCACTCTGACTCAGCAGATACACAGGTGGTGGCGTATATAAGAGGATGGACTGGCGCATTGTAGGTAAATCTACTCCGTACTATTCAGTGGGATCCGTTTGCCATTAAGTATGTAGAGTAATGTTGTTGGCTGGTCCGAGTAAGTATACTATTGACGAGGTTAAGGCTAGCTGCGCTATACACCCACGACTTAAAGTTTTGTGTAGTGCAAGACGGCCGTCAAAGCACAAAGCTGCTACACCTTAGGCGCATAATCGAGACGACCAGAGATGGTGAGGCGTCTGAAGTCCTAGCTGAGCCAGCCCTACCAGGCAAGCTAGACCAGGTCAGCAAAGAGGCATGATGTGACAACGGTCGAGAAAGACTCGAAGAGCACCTCTTCCATTCCATACGAGGCTTGGCTGGCAATCGCCAATAAGGCCATCTCCATCTTCCTCGGATGGCGGCCAACAACTCCCGCCCCATCCACAACCTCGCTCGTTGCAACGCCTGCTTTCCACGGGGCTTCTAAATCCGAAGCAACAGTCCTGGGTCAAACATAGCACAATGCACCCCGACGACGGCACTGGAATCCCCACGCCACACACACACGCCAAAAAACGCAAATCCGGGAATGGATGCCGGGTCTAACTATCAATTTAGTGCATTCTGCAGCCATGGTCGGTGAAGAAGACACAAGTCAGGGCGGTTTGATCGCCAGTCGCCCGCCCGATGACTTGTGCCTCGCGAACACACACTAACCTTAGCGTAGAACCAGAACAGAGACCAGAACATTGTTAGCGCATTGGGGTCCTTCGACTAGGTAAGTACATACTGTACTATAATGGAGCAGCTAAAACGCGATAGCGCCTATAGAAAGGCCCGTTGTTCAACATCAGCAAGCCACACCGTACGTGTACGTATAGATAGGGCATAGGGACCTGATATTTGTCTCGTCACCGAAGAGTGTGTATCTTCGTATTTGCCTTCTGGTTTCTTGGTTGCACCATGGGAACAACTCAGACACATCTGTTGTGTAAGTAGGAAAACTGGGCGCAAGGCCCCTTGCCTCATGATGAAGTTGGACCCCTGATTGTCTGCGAGGGTGGTCTGCGTCGATAGCACGATTGGCTGCCTTCCCGGCAGAATCAGAGATGACCTGCGACAAGGGGGGGCGACACAGGTACCGTCGAGGTCCCTTCAAGTTCTGTACCGTGCCATATCAGGCCTTGCAAACTGTACGTCCTTCGCCATCGCATCGCCAACTACATGGAGACTAGGTAGTACTTGCAGTAGGTAACCATCTAAACAAATGCTCACATAGGTAATTGTATCCAATTCGCTTGTCGTCTAAGCTATGTAGTTCTACAACAAACCATTCTCCACGAAGAACCGATAAATATCCCAAAACAGCTAAGATACCACTGCGCATATCAAAAGCATTGCATATGTCCCCCATCTAGTGACGTGATCACTCAAAGATCTCAACATGTATAGGTTATTATGACCGATGCCCGCAGTTGGAGATAGGGAAAAAGGTCTTTCGAATGCAGGGCCAGGGGTTGTTTCTTCTTCGCACTTTCTGTTGTCCGGTCTCTGACTTCTACCCATCCAGAAGAGTCCTTGTGATACTCAGCTATTATTGGGAGGGGCATTGCTCTATCCCTTGCCGAGAACATCGCGCCTCAGAGGATGCCAACAATAACGTTATTCCAAACCGTGGCGAATGATGATGCAGGCAGGGCAATGCCAGACCGCGAGAACCTAGTTAGGTTCATCTAGGCGCCGTGCCGTCGCGACAATGGCAAACAAACAAAACGGCTGTGAGGTTAACCAGATCCCTGGAGATCGCCATATCACCTGGTCGCCTTTTGAGTTCCCGGATTTACAGTACACTACTGGCACCCCAAGACCCAGCAGCGGATCCAAGTGCGACCTTTCCCAACTCCTTGAAGAGGCCCCCGGTTTCAAAGCCTCATTATGGACAAGGGACTTCGGTTGGTTGCATAGCTCATGCACCCATAGGTACAGTAGTGGTTTTAACAAAGGTGTGTGCGTCCCCGAGTCCAACAATGGAAGCAATAAGGGGCACGCTGCGAGAATGCATTACAGTATATATCTCGAAGTATTTAGATAGCAGGTATTCATGGCTGAGAAGCAGTCGCAGCGAAGCAGATCCTCTTCGTCGAGAAAAGGAAATAGATCAATCGATGTTGTCTTCATTCTGTACCCTGTCCGTTTGATACCCCCGGCGGTGAATCCTCCGCCACCTCACCCTGCAGCAAGTACTGTACGGACGAAAGCAGCCACTTCGCTCGCTCGACGACTGCCATTGATGAGGCGCCCTGCATGTCGTCGAGTCGCCTCTCTCGTCCGCGTTGGCGGGCTCTAGTGTTAGTAGTATCAGGGACATGGTGATTTCAATCTTTACAAATAATGTTGACTGCCAAATAACGCCCTCCCACATGTATACTGGACAGATACACACATGCATGGGTGAATATGCACGCGCACGCGCAACCAAGCCGTTTTCCCCACCACCCCCCCAGCCAGAGGCGATGGATGATGATGGACGGTTATCAATGGGCAAAGTAGAAAGGACCGGCCTACCTGGGGGTCGAGCTGATCGCTTCTCGAACTTATTATAGGAGTCTTACACCTTTGCCGTTGGTTCTTACCTTTTCCTTTGGCTTTGCTTTTCTTTGCTTTTCTTTTTTTGACCCACGATAACAATACACCACCTCCTCCACCACCACCAACAGCCAGCAGCAGCAGCAGCAGGCAGCTACAGCGGATAGCCCGCACCAACAGGACCCGCGAAGAGCGCCGCACCAAGCAATGACTCTCTTGTCAAGTGACAAAGCTCAGTACGACAGCAGCGGATGGCGCGCGCAATGTGAGGGCTTGACAGGTAATTCGCTCGTTCACCGAGATATTGCTGACCAATTGGGCAAAACTTCCCTACCACCCCATCGTCATCATCGTTGTCGTCCCTTTTTTGTCTTTGGGTTGGTGTTTTCGCCGGACCAAGTCTGTCTATCTACCTTAGGTAGTCCAGCAAAGTCTAACAACCACATGCGGTGGGCTGATGAAGAAGGCCCGGGCGAAATGAAAGCCTGGCAGTGCAGTAAATGAAGCCATCTTGGGACAGGCGCAACAGGAGACAAACAGTACATTATAGGACAGTGCATGCAGCAATGTTGCGCTCGCTTCGGTGCCTACATCCATGATGTATTTCTGATTGTACAATGGCAGCGCAGGTACCTGATGTGCTGCATGGGACAAGGTGCAAGCAAGCGCGAACGCCGGTTGGCGGACGGGCTGCGGCATGTAGACATATCTACGGATTAGGTACATGTGTATGATGTACTTACCAGACATAGACACAGACAGATGGACGACAGGCCTGGTGCGGACGATGGCAGGCAGGCAGGCAGGCGAGCGAAGAAACGGTCATGGCCATTCTCATTCCCATTCCCATTCTAAAAACACGCGGGCCAAGCAAATCCACGAGATCGAGCCCGCAATAGGCTAGGTAAGCCAAGGGCCAGGGACGTTGGGTCTGCCACACTGCGACATGGACTATTCTAGGTAGTGTATATCATAGACTGCCTACATGTACAGTAGCTGTCCAGGTGGGTTACGGTTACGGTAGGTACCTACATACCTACCTACAATGTACTGTACATACGTGGAGCGGAGCATGGGGCATGGAGCATGGGGCATGGGGCATGGGACATGGAGCATGTACCTACATTACAGCATGTACCTACCTGGTGGGGGATGAGCTAATCTGGGATCTGGGACTCGGGGCTAGCACGGCCCAAATAGTCTAGCACGAATCGAGAAGCTGCTTCGGGGCGACAGGCGGGTGACAACGCCATCCCCATCTGCCATCCCATTCCCCATCCTGATCTCAGAATACGTGCAGCACCTACCCGGGCTACCCTAGTATAGAAGCAGCTGCTGACCTGGCTGTTGAGCGTTGTTTCGTGAAATCTTGGTCTTGCGCTGCTGCTGCTGCTGCTGCTGCTGTTGCTGTTTTGCTGTTGCTGTGCTGCGCTGTGCTGTGCTGTCCGAGACCGCCTCATACAGATAGACAGACAGACAGACAGACAGACAGACAGCCCGACAGAATACGCCTCGGCTGCATCAGCACCAGCCGTACCTAGCGTACCTACCTATATGTAGTATAGATGAACACGAGCGCTCGACGTATCATCGGCGCCTGCTCCGCTCGCACAATCCGTTTCTCCGCCGCCACGACCCCTCGTCTCGGTTTCGGGGCCGCCTCACCGCTAGCCAAACCCAAACCCAACCCCGAGCCCGCATGTCCCTTCCCGTCCACGAGATCTCTCTTCAGCACATCGCCCTTCACCATGGCTCCTCCCAAAGCAGTACTCGACTTCCTGGATTTCGTCAACGCCTCCCCAACTCGTATGCTTTTGCCCGTTACAAACCCTCCTTCCACTTGAATAGCTAACCGTTCCCGCCCGTCTTCAGCGTTCCATGCCGTCCACGAGTCCATTGCCCGCCTGGAAAAGGCCGGGTTCACCCCCGTGAGGGAGCGCGACAACTGGTCCTCGACCCTGAAGCCCGGCGGGAAGTACTACATGACCCGCAACGGATCGACCATCGTCGCTTTCGCCATTGGTGCACAATGGAAACCGGGGAACCCCATTGCCATGCTCGGCGCACATACTGACTCCCCCTGTCTGCGGGTCAAACCCGTTAGCAAGAAGACCGGCGTGGGCTTTATGCAGGTCGGTGTCGAGACGTACGGCGGTGGCATTTGGCATAGCTGGTTTGATAGAGATCTCTCTCTCGCCGGTCGCGTGTTGGTGAGGGACGGAAAGGGAAACTTCGTTCAAAAGCTGGTCAAGATTGATAGACCTATTATCCGAATCCCAACCCTAGCTATTCATCTTGACCGTTCGTCCGAGTTCAACCCTAACAAGGAGACCGAGTTGTTTCCAATTGCCGGCTTGGTAGCCGCGGAGCTCAACAGGACTGGTAGGGCCGAGAACCCTAAAAACTCCGAGACTGAGAACAATGCCGAAGAGACATTCCAGCCTTTGAAGGACATGTCGGATCGTCACCACCCCTACATCATAGAGCTCATTGCCGAACACGCCGGTTCTAAAGTCGAAGACGTAGTCGATTTCGAAATAGTCCTCTATGATGTACAGCAGTCTTGCCTCGGCGGGCTAAACGAGGAGTTCATTTATTCTGCAAGGCTCGACAACCTAAACATGACTTATTGCAGTGTCATGGGCCTCATCGAGTCAGTGAACAACTCAAGCCTAAGCCAGGAGACGTCCATTCGCCTTATTACGTGCTTCGACCACGAGGAGATCGGATCAACTTCGGCGCAAGGCGCAAACTCAGACCTGCTGCCAGCCGTAGTTCGTAGGCTTTCCATCGTTGCTGGTGGCCGTCACGGCGACTCGGCGTCCGACAAGTCCTGGGAACACATCAGCTCCGACCCAGATGTCGACCTCACCACTGCCTTTGAGCAGACAATGGCCGTCTCCTTCCTTGTTTCAGCCGATATGGCTCACTCAGTACACCCCCACTACGTTGGTAAGTACGAATCGAATCATCAGCCCGAAATCAACAAAGGCACGGTCATCAAGATCAACGCGAACCAGCGCTACGCCACCAATTCACCAGGCATCGTGCTCCTCCAGGAGATGGCCAAGCGCGCAGGCGTACCCCTGCAGCTATTCGTCGTGAGGAATGATTCTTCGTGCGGCAGCACCATCGGCCCAATGCTATCCGCTAAGCTCGGTGTCCGCACACTGGATTTGGGCAACCCACAACTTAGCATGCATAGTATCCGCGAGACAGGTGGGACTTACGATGTCGAGCATGCGATCAAACTATTTGAGTCTTATCTATCCCACTACTCGGAGCTCGAGGCCAAGATTCTTGTAGATTAAGACCAATCAGGAGATAACCTACGTATACACTTAAATTGAATACGGCAAACTGTAACCTTGCCATAATTTGCCTCGTATATTTGTGATCAAGTTAAGTTTCGGGCGTCAGGGGTACCGAAGCGGGGAGGTTTCCCCCTCACGTCTGGATACAAACCCCGTCACTTTATGGTTGAGCACAGACGTCTCCTGCAGGCAGGATTTCAAGATAGACAGAATCTATTACCCTCTGATAGCGTGTATACCTAGCTAATTACCCCATATTGAAGTTTAGGTTTCTATAATCGCACACCACGGTGAGTTTACTAGTTGAGGCTTATTTTCGTCCCATCATGTTCTACCCCAGAGGAGACGACGGCTGAAATGGCCATCCACACAAAGAAGCCATAACTATTAGATAGAAGGAAATACGGAGGTAGTTATGGCAAACATTCGGATGCCACCTTCAATATAGCATCTCTGTCTCTACTTTAACGTTTCTCCTTCCATTCTCACCCCCTGAACCTTCTTTCAGGTATAGACGATCGACGAGTTGCGATGTCTAATACCAGGTAAAAGTTGCTTTGGAACTGCTAGTTCTAGTCTACGCCTACTCATCTTGCCATATTTACCATTCACCTTTCCATAGTTCACCATGTAGCCAGTTAGTCTTGCCTGTTGAGAAATCACAACAGATCGTCTATAAAAAGGACCCATTCCCCCCGTCTTCTTCTCTCCTCCGTCTCCTCTTCTCTTCATCATCATCTTCTTCTTCTCCTCCATCATCTATTTCTACCATATCTCCATCCATATCTATAATTCGCGTCAACCTCTTCCCGACCGCACGACTTCTTATAGCCTGTACACCTATAAATCCATCGATATTATTCAACAGTCTTCCGGAGGACGTGAAGCTACCTCGTACCACACACTCTCCGGTGTCTTTTCGTCCACCATGTCCAGAATGTCGTTGTTTCTGGACGACCCGTGCCGCATAGTTCGCCGAGGCTTGAGCGGCGACATGCTTCATACGCACTCTGGCTTGGATTAGAGCTCTCGGTGTTTGCGGCCCTAGTTCAGCCCTAATTCTCCCCATTTCTTTGGATGGCGGGCGTGAGATTCGGCCATTACCCAGCTAGCTTACACGAAAAGGATGGATATCAGAAGCCCACGACCGAGGAGGTCAAACACACCCCGAAGCATCAGTCGGAAAGCTGCCGTTCTTCCGGCCAGTGTATTAACTGGGATCGTTGGAGAGCTAACACGTCCTTCTGGTCTCCCATCACCTTCTCGTTACCAACCCAAGAAAAACGAAAAAACGAAACCCGTCTTATCCTTTGGTCTTAGTTCCACTATCCACGTGGTAGCTAAAGGTTTGGATACATAGATGAGAAAGAGGGTTGACGCCCGACGCACAGATGAAATTGTGGGCGTGCTGTTCAGCCCTCTACGAACTATTATTGGACACGATCGACATATGTTCTCGGACGGGTGACCGAACATGTCTGTCGAGATCGCACGAAAAATAGATAGGATCTCTCTAGTACGAATATAGTGACAGTCCTGCCAGTGGGAAGGTAAGCAAGCCCCTTTTCATCTCCATCATAACACCCTCATAACATCTAGATAATCACAACTATCATCATGATGCTCCCGTCATAAATAAGCATCCAGTCGGCTTATTACTAACTTATTCGCAGACCGACTACCCCCAATTTTTGCCCCCCCTCTCTCTCCCCCCCCGGTTGCCAGGGCAATAATATCACCACTAAGGTGACTGTTTTCATCCGTAACCCATACATTTACCCTATAGCGACCTACCGGTGACCCAACTTCACTCTGGAGACAAAACCCCATGACAAGCTCCGCCGCCGCCGCCGCCCTCACCACCGACACAACCACCACCTGCCTCCGGGTGGCCGAGGCCGAGTACCACCTCGCTCGGGGGGAGACGACCTCGAATTCAGATTGGCTGATTAGGACGTGTCAATCGCCGCCGCGGCGTGTCGTCGCGCCCTCGACGAGTTGGTCGACGCCTTCGTGGCGTCATGCTAGCTTCCTCGTAAGTTGTCACACGGCTAAGGCCAGGTGCCTACGCCTGTCAGCCCTCCGGCCAGACATACAGCCTTCCGGCAAGTCATACAGCCTCAGGCAGCGCAGCAATCATCGTCCCGTATATATATATACACATGTATATCCTTGAGGACAACAGCTAAACTTCGCAAACGTGCTGCCGGCGTCGCGCACGGCGGGCCCAGCTTACCCGGCCCCTCATAGACGAGTGGAGCTTGAAGCACATTCCGTGCGGCGGAATACGGCTGACGTCTGTTCCACCAAATAGTCAAATGGGTCAGTTTATCCCCCCCTGCCATCGCGACGCGTCATACACGACGGAGCGGAGGACCACACGAACACCATAACCGACGTCCGGGGGTGCGAACCGGCCCGCAACCACGGGAAATCTTGGATTCGTTTCCCCCCCTAGCAAGCGTACGGGATCCGTCCGTCGCCAAAGTCGTCTCTACCGTCGCATGGCTCCGCGGTGAACAACCAACAATAGTGATGAAAATTCCGGCCAGCCAACAAGTGATCAAGTTTGACGTCGGGCGGTGGATTTATTTGCAAAAATTCACCCCAAAGAAGGCAACTGAGTCTTGCGAGTAGAGAAACGAAATTCTTCAGGCTGTTCGTAGGCAGAGCTGCGGCGGCTTCGGTACAATGAAGGAGGTCCTCCTACCCTCCCCCATACGACTTCTTTGTTAACTATCGGGGACGCCCTCCCCTTCTCATCTACAAGCCTTGGCCGCTAGGTGTTTAATATTCTAGAGTTAGCTCGGGGATAGGGTTGATGCGTTAGGTCAGCGGGCAACAGTCCTCTTTCGTCGACTTCCAAGACTCTGCCCACGGCACGCTAATGACCTACTACGTCACCTTAGCATGTTCCTTATAGATTGCATGTTAAGGAGATCATCATCTCAATGGCCACGCCAGTTACTTACACTTGTGCTACGTACTTGAGCCTGGAGGGAACTTATCCTAGATGCTTCCCGAGGAAGAATGCCTTATCTATTTGCAGTAATTATTGGGAGGGCATCATTTTGATTATAATCCGTCCCGCGATGACGCTTCAAAAGTACAGTCCTATTACCCGATCGTCGATACTTCGCTCGGGACCATTGCTTCGAATGCATACGTCCTTGGTTATAGATAGTGCTTCAGTCGTTGGCAAGTTACCAACAAAATTTAGGTATTGGTCAACATTCACATTGCTGAGCTTGTTGTCGGAGCATGCCCCTTAATTCGGGCTCGATTACCCCGGGGGGCGACTTAGGCCGCAAAGAATTTCCCGCTCGCGATAATAAAAGGCCTCAAGCCGGAATATACATGATGCCGCCATGTTGGTATCCGAAGCACACGCTTGTCACAAGCTGGAATGTTATAATAATTTTAATATAAGTTGAGTTTTTGACCGAAAATGGGTTGGCTCAAAATGATTTCGAAATGTCTTACTTCTACGGATCTCTGCAGAACTCAGGAACGCTCAAGAACTTTGAAAATAAAGGAAATCCGAAAGCCTTGAATAAAGTATCATACTTAATTGTTATTCGCAAACAAGGTTGGCCGTAAGTTAATACCACCGGATCATAGAAGGGTTCAAGTCACATCCCGGCTTGACCTGCGGAACCATAGATGAAAGTCACTTTTGCGAGTCCAGGGAATCAAAATTGACTTTTCCCCATGGTAACGCTCGCACTTGTTCGCCAGTGGTTAGGAAACAGTCTGACTCTATTCCTGGGACGCCAAACACCGAAGGGATACCAATAATGGTAGCCCAATATGCGATCATGTTTGCATGGAAATCTATCATTGGTATCCATATTTTCAAGGTATCAAATACGGAACCAGTCGATCCCAACGAACCATTTCCTTACCATCTCTAGTGGTGGCTCTGCCAGTGTGTCTCGTCGCTAAGGTCAAGGATCGCGACATGTACCGTACAAGACCGCGGAAGGCGCCTTCTGGGGACCTTGGGTTGGGCCCCTCTGAGCAACCAAATCTGCTTGAATATTCCTCTAATTTTGGGAGTGGCGTCTTTTATCTGACTCCTCCACGCAAGCACCGAGTTCAAATGGAAATACCGATACTGAAATGAGGTACGAGGCATCCTGTCATGTATATAAACAAATAGATCTCCCCGCCTTACTCATTTACCTAGATAATCAACTAAGCTAATTAGCATGCTCTTACACATTCTATTTTATCACAGTCATTGTGAACGCTATATGGGGCGCTACTATACATACATGCGTCGATTAGTAGAGGAATATTTCGCCTTAATAGAGATACCATCGACATTCGTATAGGTACGTGTTCAAGTCTATGAGATTTGTTGAAGCGAGTCGTATCGGGAGTCAAATGTAAAAGGGTATTCTGTAGAGGTGAAAGTCATCCAGAATAGCCCAAGAATAAAGAGGAGGAAGATAGGGGGCTTATGTGGAAAAGGAGGAGTGAGGATTCCATCATCCCAATGGACGCTAAAAACTTTAGGTGACTTCGGTAGGCACGCCTACCTGGACACCCTTACCTTTTCATTGATTATACCGATTGGAGGTAGTTAGAGAGGACATAGAGTGCGTTGATGGCGATACTCCTAATAACTTGGTTGAAGTAGCACGGACGAACCCTTTTAGTTGGATGAGAGAGAACAGGAAGATGGGTTTCGCAGGTCTGTTGTGGTACTATAGGATATTATCGCTCATGTACAGGTATTCAATATGCTGAAGACGAATTTCAACTCAACGAGCACTAAGCAGCACATTTAGAGCATGTATACTGCATAGACCAGAATGGCGAGAGTCTACTCAATATTACCATATAACTGATGAATTACTAGGCACATTACGAGACCAAGGTCGTGAGGGACAGGATAAGAGACATATTGCTTCTCAAATTCATCTATGAAGCCCTAATACAAGGAACACACACCGGAACTTGATGTGTTGGTATAAGTCGCCCCTCAACTCCTGTACTTATGCAATGGTAGCTAGAGAACTGCTGCCTTGTAGGTGGTTGGTTGCCTCCTCCAACATGTCCTCTGCTGGATAGCAATGAATGTATGCAATCCAGATGTTCTTTTTGTCTTTATGATTTTAGCTTGTTGTCTTTGAGTATCTGAAGATATTTAGCAAACGATTTCCTATCAACCGAGGTGGTCATATTTCGTAGAAACTGCTCGCCATCAATTCCTAGTTCAGGAAAGAGAGTCGACTGGAGATGGTGTATAAAGTTGGCTCCTGTTTTCAGGTAGATAGCTTGTTCTAGGCCGGCAATTTCATTCAATACTTGCTTGGTTTGAGCATCTGCCGATGGCCGGAATTGTGGATTGGATAAGACCTGCCAGCAGGCTGGGTGAAATCTATCGATTAAGATTAATTGATCAAATCCAGGGATAACCGGAGCCGACGATCCAGAAGTGGCTGGGTTTTCAGAGATGCTCGCGACGTCTGGTCCGCCCCAGACGGTTGCCATCTTGGTCAGGAGACTGAAAGCGATTTTGCTGGCGGGGAGATTTCCAGAGCTTGGCTCGATCTCTGTAGCCAGGGCGAGGATAGAGCCAATTAATTCCTCGAAGAAGCCTTGGTTAGCTTCGGAAATAAGCACGCCTCCTAGGTCGTTATTCAAGATAATGCCGAGGAATGTAAGATATTCGCGTCTTAGTTCCGCGAGTTGTATCTCGTCGTCCGTGCCGCTGATAGGTTCTCTAAGCCCCCCAAAAACTCTTTGCAGCAAGGGTGTTAGCAAAATATTAAGGACGTCAAAGATTTCGGTCTTGAATCCGAAGACAACTTGGTCCAGCAGGCGAAGGAACATGGCCATTTCGTCCTTAGAAGAGCTCTGGGATAAGAGACCCTCAATCCACTGGGGAAGTTGTGGAAGCACGGCAGAACCCAAAACTCCAAGTAGCCGTGAGAATGCTGCTCTGCACGAAGCACGAATGTCGGAAGATGTGTTGAGCCCGTTAAGGGAAATCAAAATGGCCTCTGCGGCTCTCGCGAACTCGTCTGATACGGCTTTGGGAGGTGGAGGTCGCTGATTAGAGCTTTGAGCCCCGGGAGTCCAATCAGAAAAGCCATGTGCTAGCGTGCCCAAGGCCATGATTATATGGTGGACTTGAAGTATGGCTTGAGTATCCCCCGACTTCGCCCGTGGAAGATGCCGTTCCATGTCGGCAAATAGCGGATCCATTACAGAGCGAGCATACATCGCCTGCTTGTCTGCGGGAGTACTAGCTGTGGATGATATACAACCAATCGCCTCGAACAAATACAGTTGAGCACTGAAAACAGCATCTGCCGAGTTATCGGTCTCGTCTGAGGACATGTCGTCGTCTGCATCATCGTTGGGGACTTCCGCTTTGATGGGAAGTAGGTCGCTAATGGATTGAATGACCGTTTCGGCAACGTTGCCAACCTGGGCCCTCAAGTGCTTCACAAAACGGAAGAACAGATACCAGGAGCGTGTGCGAATTCGGACGTGGTTGTGATGGACGAGGGTCACAAAGCTCTCCAAAACCTGACCAATCATGGAAGACTGTGCCTCAAAAAACGCACTATATCGGTGGCATATTTCCATGTACTGTAAAAGGATAGCTGGATGTGGGAAGTTCGCAACGCCTGCTCTCAGATTAGCATATTTGCGAATCACATGGACAAGGAGCATTCACCTGATTGTACCATCTTAGTCATCATCGCCGTTAGTCTCTCACTTGCCTGAGGGGGTGGTCCGCCCTTCAAGCCCAGTCCCTGGCTGGGCATGGCGAGTTCGCCAAAGAGGTACATCTCGTGAAGGGCTAAGTCGAGATCCCTCCAATCCAACTGAGAGCCTTGCTCATCAAGCGATTGGAAGATTCTGGCGACGAGGTTTGATAAGACATCTATGTAAAGATTTGGATCCACTGCAGCGACACTTTTCTGTAACACTTGTAGTTTCTTACGGAGCTCTTGGAACTCGGCCTCATCTGTTTGCTCGTCTTCGGCGCCCCACGACGAGGTTTCATCGTACCGCATTTTCATGATGATAGCATTTAAAATTGGCGTGAGCATCTCAGAAAAAATATCAGGAAGTGAGTCTAACTTGCGGAAATACTGTAACAGGTCGGTCAGAGATGGGATGACAGTTGAGCATACTTCATCGTATTCATCAGAGAAAAAACGTAAGAGAAGAGGGACAAAGTCGCGAACTAATGATGTCGCCTTCATTTTAATAGCATCATCTGTAGCACGATCCTCCAGGACCCTCACGAGGTCGGCCATGACAGTGTTCACAAGCTTGGCGACGGCTTCGGCTAGATCTGTGTCGTAGAGGGACGTGCCCTTGTGGTCGTTGAGTGGTGGGCTTGCAATAAGTGTTGAAATGATTGCTCGCAGATCGAGAAAGGAGATCATCTCGGTTTTGTCCGCTGGGCGCATCTTTTTTCCTACTATCTCATTAAAGGCATCGATGGCTGCATCGCGAACCTTATCGGTGGCACCTGATGCATTTGTCCTTCCAATAAGCGGGAATATCTGACCGAGCATCTCCTGGTTAATGATCAGAGAGATGTCGATCCAGCTAACCCATTTCCCGAGGACTTTAAGCGCCATCTCGACAATGCCATCGTCTCGGTTGTGGTATAATCCAAACAGGTCTTGCCAAGATTGGGCTATTTTCCTAACATCTCTCTCTCGCAATAAGTCTTTCAATTCAGTGTGGACCCGGACTTGGGCGTCCCGGCGTGCAACCAGAACATCGGCAATCTCGTCGTGAATGGAACTAAGTATACGCAGGTAGAGGACGACGCCGGTGGCATTGTCACGCTGTGAGCTACCAGGGGTAACAGTAAGAGCTAGGAAGTCGTCGACGAAGCTTTCCCATCCTTCTTTGTATAGGCTAACGAACAGGGTGGTGAGGATCTGGGTGAGCTTGTTCTGAAGACCGACCGAGTCGGGCTGCGATTGTTGACCCGAGGCGTAGTTGGCTCTTATGTATTCGAGGAGGACATCTCGGAGGGAGACCAGGCTCTGGGGGGGTGAGAGACTGGACGTGAATGACTTGATTCACTATCTCGAGAGGAACCAGACGAACAACTTCGGAGGGGTGTTGGCGTCTGGTGAAGAGGGAAACGCAAGCCTGGCAAACCTGCCATCCTTGGGGATCATAGCGCAGCTGGTCTAGATACTCAAAAGCTTGGCCCTTGAGGTTGTTGTCTGAGGCAGGGTTCCAGGCAATCTCGATGGCGTTCTCGATCTGTTTAAAAGGGGTCAGCCCGTCGGCAGGCGATGCAGAGGGTCCCGGGCTAATGTGATGCCAGCAACGATGCTACTGCCGGTGGTGATATCGGACATCCCATGTGATGGATAGACGATGGAACAGTGGATAGCAGACGGCAGACGGCAGACGGCAAGAAGGAGGGTGGTGGGGCATAGCTGGAGGGGGAGGGGAGATGATACCTGAGACTCCATGTTGCGGCTTGTGTTCCGATGCTATGACAAAGAAGACACCGAGCTCATGGTCGGGACCAGCAGGGGATGTGGCGGGCTGCGGCCAGCGGCTTCTTGTTGGCCTCGGTTGTGCAGGGACTCGGCAACGGTGATGGCGATGGTGATGGCGATGGAGATAGTCAGATATTGTTTGGCGTTTGGTGTTTTACGGCAAAGGACGAGGCTGTTGGAATGACGACAGAATTTGGCAGGGCGGGCGCACAGAAACACACAGACACACACACACACAGACACACGGAGCATAAGGTGCAGGTGGCATGGAATCGTCACCCCACCCTGGGCTTGTCGATAAAAATTCCCTGGAGCGGTGAACTGGACTGCGCCAAAATTCCAGAGCTGCCCGCATTGCCCCGCCATGATCATTGGCAGCACTCCCCACCTTCCGAACACATCTGAACCAACCCATCCAACCCATCCAACCGAGTCTACATATAAGCTGAGGGTAGCCCCCCCTAGCTGACCTGAGGGTATCCGTGCATTTTTTAAGTAGATATAACCTATAAAAGACTTTGTTCTATTTTAATTAAATATATAAATAGCAAGTACTTTATATAGGTAAATATATACTGTTTATTTTATTTAAATAGCTATTTATATTTACAAATTTTTTTTTTTTTTTAAAAATAACCTATAATCTAATATAATTGCTATACTAAACTAAAGATTTATTCTAAGGACTAAATTATATTAGAACTAAGTGCTGGGGTCGTATAGTTTGTAAGCTATGTATTTATATATATAAATACAGTGGGCAAGTAATAGTATAAAGATACCTATCCCTAGGCAACCGTTCCTTAGTTAATGGGCTACCTTTTAGGTTGCCACACTTATATGCTCATAGCTTTGACAAGCTTTTGTATCGGTACATACCTTAATGCGCCTCACTTAATAGCAAGTTTTGTAACACTCTAGTTCCACCAAACTACATTGAGTATTCTGTTTTAGTCCACGCGCAGTTATTGACAGAAAGACAGAGAGCTTATTTATACTTCTTTTAACCACGGGTGCTCCAGAGCCTCCCGGGCCGTCAGCCTCTTCGCCGGATCAAAATTAGTCAATCCTCCCACCAGGTTCCTTAACTCCGGGTCGACGTCTTTCCACAACGAGACCGGTCTGCGCGGGTTATCCTTATTAAAACCGCCTCGCACGATACCAAAAACTTGCACCCATGGGTTGTCGTCGCCGAGGTGCTTGTAGAGTGCGTCTAGGCCTTCCTCGTCGGCGAAATAAGAAATCTGGCGTTCGAGAACATGGGCTAGGATTTCTTCTCCATCCCCCAGTTCTTCTTCGCTGACGGCGAAGAGGATCCGCTTGTGCACTGCATAAATACACTATTTGTTCCCCAGTGAGTCATTCGTCTTCCCTTGGGCTGAAAAAGAAGTGAGGAATAGGGATCCTTACCACAACCCCAAAAGAAAACATGTCGGAGGGTTTGTTCACTGGTCCGGATGCGTGAGCTTCGGGACTACGCCACATCCAGTTCCCCGCCTGCTTCCCAACTATGTCACAATTGGGAGGGACATGGGCAGAATCTTCCAAGTCCGCTAGTTGGACTTGTTCCACCACTGTACCATCAGTTTGCTTTCGGTCGATTAATATATTATTCGGTTTGATATCTATGAAGTATCAAGTGTCACTAGATGCTCTGGTAATCAAGATGCACTGTCTTACCTGTATGTACAATATCATGATCATGCAGGACCGCTAGACCACGTAAGGCATCTTTCAGAATACGCTTTGTGACTTGTATTGGGAGGTCTGTCTGAGCCAGGCTTAAAAGGTGATCGCTAAAGTATCGGTAGACAAGAGTAGATTGTTCCGGGATCGTGTCGCATGCGATGCGAAGATTGAGGCATCCACGCAGTGGCCGGAAGAGATCTTCATGGTCTGCGTAAAAGGAATCAGACACTTTCTTGAGAATGAAATTCTCAGACCCGGCCCTGTTTTCAAGGTCAACTATTGACGTTGGCGGGCTGGGAGATATTCGCAGACTTACCTTGCGAGGTAGACATAGCGCGGGGGGATTTCCCTCTGTTGAAGCACCTCTTCGACAATATATGAGCGACCAGACTGGCCTGTCATCTCTATCACAGATTGTGCCATATTTGAGTCACTGGATAATTTCGCCGGTGATGTAGGTTGTGTTGCGCTAGTAACAGTGGTGGAATGATAGAATCGGCATGTTCGAGGTCCGTAAGAGACAGTGGGAAAACCTAAACGATGTTGAAAAGCAGTAGAAATAGAAGTAAGAGTAGGGGAAGAAATACATGCAGGAAGGAGACGAGAGGTTCTCCAGCGAACTCTACAAGAACGAAGCATAATGGTATGAATCATATGATGGCCTCTGGAATATTGCTTGGTGATTGTGAGAGTGGACGTGAGCAACTTGTTGGTCTCAAAAATATAGAAGCTCAGATTGACCCGACAGACAGGTACTGTGGGGGGCTTATCTGTGACGCGCCAACAGCGCGTAGAGTACATCCTACCTACTCTAGTAACAGGAAGCGTAGGGAATACTTGCGCGGGCTCCCAATGACTATATATTTAGCTGTCATTCCTTGTACCTTACACGCTTCTTTTTCCTTTCTTCTTTAAGTAGAATATTAGTTCCTAATAGTAGGTATATTAGGTGGTTGAACCTAGTGCCTGTGTTGCCCCCATCACAGAGTTCATGATAATTGTATTATTGCAAATAACCTGCGGAATGTATTTAGGCATGTTATAATAGGATGGACCCGGATGATCTATTACTTCTTTTTATCTATTACGGTAGCGTGATATATAATAGTATAATTGTCGATAATTACTATTTGGGAAAATTGTAAGACGTGAGGTATCCGGTTTGAGACGTACGGTTCTTTGAGGGTTCTCGTATTCATTGCTTGCTTACAAGCACGAAGTGTAGCTAGTTACATGAAGTAACGGGAGGAAGATGACTTTGTTTCTTCTCTTTTAATTCTTTGCGTTATGTCCTGTATTTAAATCTCGCACTTAGAATTGAGTAATTGATACGGGAACTCTTACACCGGTCGGAGGTCATACTGGTACGTGGTCCAAATTACTATTAAAATAGAAGGAACTAGGTAGACTGAAGTTTATTTACAGAGATTATGCTATATAGTGTTTTTATTCATTTTTTACTAAGATCAACAAAGTATGATTGTGCTCACCGGAGAGACGAGATATGCTTTTTGATAAGCCATGGGAGCGAAAAAGGCAGAACTATACACAGGAACGATGAGGCAAAGTACCTGAACCCTCTAAGCTAGACACGATGGTAATCACTAGGAATGAACCATACTGGTCCAAGACTGGTCACTGTACTGATCCGGCACTCGACTGGTACTGGATCTCAGCCTGTACAGTCCGGGAATCGTACGTCTCAATCTATACTGGTTCGCGCAAGCGTTATGAGACAACTGATCCTAGGGGAAAACACCTCGTCACGGTCCGGACGCATGTCTCTCCGCCATAAACTTCCTCGCAAACATGAAACTTCTTTACCTTATTGTCATGCAAAACATCGCGAGACCTCCGGGCGAGGGCCTTTTAAAGGAGGAAAATGAAAAGCATGCGACAACACATTCGTACAACCAAAGGGCCTGGGGATAATTGGCATTTTGAGCCCGAAATTTGAGATTTAATTCCGAAGAGATTTTGGGATTATCTCGCATAGATCCTGACTGGGAAGCGGCGAAAAGAGCGTTGATAGACGTCCGGCCGGCAGAATACTTCGATTGTGGACAGAACATCGACGCCTTAATTACTACTGCCTATAGTCAGGTCCTTTAATGAGGCACGGCTGGTGATGCGTTGTCATCGTTCGGCGGTTGGGGCTGAGCGTCGTGCCTCTGGTCCAGCATAGTCATAGCCACCGTCTGCTCTGCTGATACCGTGCACGCCCGTCCGAAGGTATAATCCTTATGGGTTTGTGGTTCGGCAGCTATCCTAAGGCTGGTTGTGGAGCGACCGATGCAGTTTATGATGAAAGGTTTCGATAAGATAAGCTCGAATTCGGATCGGGTTGGATTTCACCTCGTCGGTAATGGAGGATAGACATAAGCATATTGATAGGTGCTTTTAAATATATATATTCTTTTTTTTTTTTTTTTTTTTTATAGAAATAAACCTTTTTCAAAACTGTTACAACGACTGTTTATTTACTATCATGTAAGCTGTGGCCACTTACCAAAGGACGTTACGGCGTAACACATTGAAAGTGATGCAAGTTACTAAGTAGGCTAGGTAGGTTACGTTCTGAGGGTTGGTGGGGTTAATTGTCCAATCAGAGCCACAGCCTCAGCGGTTGCCCCAACGACGGGGATCCAGGCGACCCTGCTGGCAATGAAAACAACACAGCCTCCATACAATAAGGTTGTCTACTTTGAGCCCTAGTCTTAGCTTGTTCCTATAATTATTGCCCATCCCACACCCACGTAACTACCTAGCTCACTAAACAGGACCGTCAAACTCGAGTGCTTTGCATCATTGTATCGCCAACTCCATACCCAAGTACCAGTTGCGCGACCGGACAAGAGCAACAATGGCGGCACGCACGCTTGAGGCTCGTTTCGAGCGGATGTCGGTGAATGACGAGAACGAGTACCAGAAGACTAAGGTGAGTAAAGGCACTATTTATTCGATTTATGTTGGTATCTAACAATTCTAACTATGGAATCACAGGTCGTTGCAACTACCACACAAGTAGCACACAGTTCGAGCAGGCCAAACCTGTACAAGGTCGCTTTGCAAACCCAGAACGCTAACACCGTCGCTGCTACCGTCACTCTCCCCTCACAAGCCGTCCAAAGGAAACCCGCCCAGCCTCCCTCTCCCGTTAGGAAAGCCCTCCCATCAGCCATCTCACGCATATCATCAGAGGAGGCCACGCAAGTGGAGCGGAAATCTGCAGTATTGATAGACCAGCCGTCCATCAAGCATTTCCACCTGGGTATGTTCGAGATCGGCCGGCCGCTCGGGAAGGGCAAGTTTGGGCGGGTATATCTAGCACGGGAGCGCACGAGCGGGTTCATCTGCGCCCTCAAGGTGCTGCACAAGAGCGAGCTGTCGCACGGGCGGGTGGAGAAGCAGGTGCGGCGCGAGATCGAGATCCAGAGCAACCTGCGGCATCCCAACATCTTGCAGCTGTTCGGGCACTTCCACGACAGCAAGCGGGTCTTCCTGATCCTCGAGTTCGCCGCCAAGGGCGAGTTGTACAAGCACCTGCGCCGCGAGAACCGCTTCCCCGAGTGGAAGGCCTCGCAGTACATCGCCCAGATGGCCAGCGCCCTGCGCTACCTGCACCGCAAGCACGTCATCCATCGGGACATCAAGCCTGAGAATATCCTCGTTGGCATCCACGGCGAGATCAAGATCTCCGACTTCGGCTGGAGCGTCCACGCCCCCCAACAGCCGGCGCGACACCATGTGCGGCACCCTCGATTACCTGCCCCCGGAGATGATCAAGCCTGGCAGCTCTGATAACTCCTACAATGAGAAGGTGGACTTGTGGAGTCTGGGTGTTCTAACCTACGAATTCCTGGTTGGTGAGGCCCCGTTCGAAGACACCCCCGTTATGACGCAGAGAAGGATAGCCAGGGCCGATATGACGATCCCCTCCTTCGTAAGCCCCGAGGCGCGGGATCTTATTAAAAAGGTAGGTCTTGTGTTCTTTGCAAAGTAGTTGTCGGGAGAGCTTCATATGTTAACATTCAAATAGCTCCTTGTTCTCGACCCTGAGAAGCGGATACCACTAGACCAAGTGCAGACACATCCCTGGATCGTCAAGCACTGCGTGAAGGGCACGGGTCGTGACAAGTCGTACTAACGAAACTTATGAAATCATGAGCGTAAACTGATTTGTATCATCAAAGGCGTAGGCGCATAAAGTTAGGGCATAGTGGGCAGGGGAGTTGGGTTTTCCTCTTATGGTTCGTGTCTTGTCATCATCCATGGTAATTAAACAGGTAGATTACATATATGTAATCAATCAAAGGCTTGCTAGTGACGCTTATGGCTTCGTATAGAGACGAGATGCTGTCCCCATTCATGTGATCGTTGTTGGTACAAGCTAAGGCCGGGGCCCTCCTGGCATAGCACTTTATGGATTTTCTCTCTTTACCTATAGACCTCGTCGAAGGGTCGGGTATCAGAAAAGCACGAATCCCACACCTGGTTTACTGCCTTGACGGCCTGGACGTCATCTTTGCAGCGCGGCCGGGCTAATAAAGACTGTACGGCTCGTTTCCGTACGCAGTCCTGGAATTGCTGTGTCAGGGTCCAGTTCCGTCTCGTAAATGCCTCTTTCGTCCATCTACACTCGCCGCTCAGCATCGAAGCCCTAATCTGTATTCATACATCAGCGTTGACTCTTTTTCTATTGATTTGAAAAAAGAACAGGGCATTCAAGGAAAGGACAGAGGTGCGAAGCGGATTAGGCTCAGTGGTATGTGACGTACCTCTGTACATGCAGCATGCTTTAGATCCTTGTCCCCGGTCCAATCCATTTTCCATCTGAGGTGATCCCAGGCATGTACCATCTCGTGAGAGAGGGTGTCTTCTAAATGCGACCGGCTGGAGACCGCGTTCGCGCAGATTAAGATCCCCCTGGAGGGGTCGAAGCCGCCGCTCTGGCCGTGGACCTGGCCGTCTTCGGTCAGACGCGCGGGGCATCGTGCGCAGACGACATTGGAGGCGTCGATCCTGCCGTTTAGGGCCTCGATCTTCTGTCGCAGGAACACCACCGTCGGGGAATGCTGCAGCGCGAAGTCCCTCCACTTCTCGCAGTTCTTGCAGTCTCGTTCCTCGTTCGCTCGGTACCTCGACTCGCGGTAGTGGAAGACACCCTCGGGTGTTACGGACCCCGTCAGGATCTTGAAGTAGTTTATCCACCACTTTGTCTCGGGGTCGAAACCGGTGCGCTCTGGTTCGTTTCGGACGATTCGGGGGAATTCGGGTGCATCTGTGTTCGTTGTTGATGATGGTGAGGATGACGATGAAGTCGTTGGCTGTGATGACGACATTGTCGATGCTTATCTTTGCCACTTCGCCAGTTGTAAACTATGCGCAGCAAAATAGAAAGAAGTAGGTACGTTGTGTAGTGCAAATTATCTGTACCTTATTTACCTTATTGTCCCAATAAACGTTCTAGCAAGGTAGTACCTACTTGGTATTGGACAGTTGGGCAGCGCGATAACGCTCCAGATTGATAAGAAATGAGAAAAGGGCAGGCGGTGAGAAAGCTTATTTCAGATTCGTACCCAAACCAAGCGTTTTCTGCAATTGCGACTCAAGCTCCGACGCGGCGCATGGCCAATTGGACATTCTGCCGGCCCAGCTACCTAACTTTCATCCATGCCTGTAGGTCCACCTGCTGTGGACTCACCAGCCAAGCATCGAACAAGGAACAAGATGAGATGAGCCCTTACAATGACAGAAGTCGGGACTTCTACGCCCTGTATGTTGTTATATCTTGGTTCATAATCTGCTTTTGGTGGTTGCCGTGTGTTGTCCTTTGATTTTGCTACTGTTCGTTTGATATACCCCCCTCGAGACTACTAATACTTGTCTTTACTTCTCTCTAGACATGAAGGGCTCTAAGCCACTGACTGTGGTTATAAAACTTGGTATGTCGTACGATACATCATCTACCGTCTCGCTTGGCATTTATCACTATTGTGCGATTCGGTGTTGTGTTATACATGTTCATTTTGACCAACACAACTCAGGAACCAGCTCCATCGTAGACGAGAAGACACATGAACCCCTACTCTCCATCTTAAGTCTCATCGTCGAAACTGCGGTGAAGCTGCGCAAAGATGGCCATAAGGTTGTCATCGTATCATCAGGCGCCATCGGTGTCGGCTTAAGACGGATGGACGTTGACAGGCGACCCAAACATCTATCCAAGCTCCAAGCCCTGGCGGCCATCGGACAATGTCGCCTCATCAGTCTTTGGGACAGCCTGTTCGCCCATCTACAGCAACCCATCTCTCAGATCTTGCTCACTCGGAATGATATAGCGGATGTAAGATGAGGCGACCTCTATACAGAAATTGTTCTAACCAATATATCACAGCGTTCGAGGTATCTCAATGCCCAAAACTGTATGGCTGAGCTCTTGGACATGGGTGTTATTCCCATCGTCAACGAGAACGACACGCTGGCCGTGGCAGAAATCAAGTTTGGCGACAATGATACTCTGTCCGCCATTACAGCTGCCATGGTGCACGCCGATTTCCTTTTCCTTATGACAGACGTGGATTGTCTTTATGACAAGAACCCGCGGACGCACCCGGACGCGAAGCCCATTGAGGAAGTCGACGATATAGGAGCCATACAGGCTGATGGTATGCGGACCCTTTTGACCCCTTTCTATGCCAGCCCGTCTCTCTAACTAAGAAATCAGTCTCATCCGCAGGCTCCTCGCTGGGCACAGGAGGTATGGGCACCAAGATCGTCGCAGCGCGGCTCGCGACGTCAGCCGGCGTGACTACAATCATCACGCGCTCTTCCAGGCCAGGGAATATCATCAAGATCGTGCGATATCTACAAGCCACAAGAGGCATAAACACTAGCCCCTCGCAGTCCTCATTATCACAAATGAATCACATAACAGAGGAAAGCACGGCAGTAGCTACGCCAGCAGAAACCCCGTCCCACCCTACCACATATCCGGCCCTCGATGCGTTGGCATTAGAAGAACCACCCCTGCACACACGTTTCCTCCCACTTCTCAACACCGATCCGCGACCGATATTTCTGGCTCCTACACGGTCTTGCGCCCCACGGGACACTCTACATCGATGCCGGCGCGCACGCCGCGCTCTCGGACAAGGCGGGCCTGCTTCCCGTGGGCGTGCTAGACGTAGAAGGGAACTTTGCGCAGCAAGAAGCGGTGCGTCTCGTCGTCGTAGATCGTCGGGCTCCAGCAGCAACAGCACTCACCGACACGAACCACTCCTCTTCTTCTACCCCCAGATCCTCTACCCCCGTCCCCGTGTCGTCGAAGTGGGAAGCCTGCAACCCCGTCGAGGTCGGCCGCGCCCTCGTCAACTACGCGGCCCCCGAGATCGCCCGCATCAAGGGCCACCGCAGCGCCAAGATCGGCGAGCTGTTGGGCTACGCCGATAGCGAGTACGTGGCGCACCGGGAGAACATCAGCTTGTTTAGGAGGGAGAGCCGACCCGTCTCGCCTGCGTTAGACGTCGCTGCTAATATTGGCGGCGTCGCGGGGTATGAGGTAGGAAGTACAATGTAGACTAAAGGGTTAGGTGGCTAGTTGGACAAAGGGAATGACCGAGGTGCAATACAGTATAAAATAATGGCGCAAGTGGTAATGGGAGTTGGTGAGGTGTCTAACATTTTGATATCGTTAATTATATACATCTCCCTAGACTAAAACTGCGGATAGATAAAACAGTGTTCTCGAGAGGGTTAAGGGACAGTATCATAGGTTAGAGGGTCGGAGACTAATTTGCGGGAAATAATTAGACGGGAATCGAATTTGGTATCCCAAAACGCCTTCTATGCTTTTTATCTGCGGCAAAGTGACAAACTCCATACTCCAGTGAAGGCATCCTCGAGCAATCATTCCATCAACCTGCAAACAGAGTATCTTCGTCACGTAAATACTCTCCGCAATCGGCTTGCCTGAAAACGACGATTCCCGTCGGGTCTAGTCTGCGTGCTCTATAGATGATATAGGTTAGTAGGTAGCCAAATGACGCAAGCCATTTCTATCATTATAGTGAGCTGGCTAGTTATTGGCAGTACTTACTCGGCCGTACTCCGCGCGGATACACCGACTAATATGCTCTGTCAGTATTGGTCGGCTGATTCGTCTCACGGTGTGGACAAATGGGAAAACTCACAGCCTATCGGGTTATCCGACATGTCATAAACCTAGCCAGTCGGTTAGTCGAGGGTTCCGAGAAAGATATCATCCGTACACCACTAACTATTACTCCCACGTTGGAGGGGCAGTCCTCAGTCCAGCGGCCGACGTGGGCCTTAGATATATGACTACCGTACAAGAAAGGCATGACACCATTGGCTACGATAGAAGTTTAGTAGTTGTCTAGAAAGAAGAGTTTGGCGATTCCGGCATACGTTTAATCCAGATCTTATATCTTGCGTGACTATGATCACATGTAAGTCAGGATTCCGGATGGCAGGGGATTCACCAGTGCTCACGCAGCTAGAATTGGCAGAGCGTGATGTGTAGTCTAAACTTCAACGTCTGCACCTAAGTGTTAGTTTACGCGTTGCATCGTCCTATATCTCTTGCTATATCGCTGAATGCCAATCGGGGTCGCACCTTTGTAAATTTTCCTGTTTAGATCCTTAGTCCAGCTGGCTATTTGTGTTCGATTTATAAAGGGAGCATCTTACCCAAGCAAATGCCCACTGAAGCCAAATTGTCCCGAGCAACCGAAGTAGCAACTATAAACCCGCGTATCAGATATTGGACTTGTCAAATTGGTAGGCTTTTGATAGTATGAGACGATTCGGGGGTAGCCATACGGTTCGCTATCGAAAGAAGGACATAGTAGACCTAGGACGCCTAAGATTAGCGAGAGTGTCGGCTTATTGATTGCAAAAACGAGGTCGTACGCGGTCTTTGATCAATCTGAATACGTAACGGTCGGCATCGGGCGCACCGCTTAGAGGGGCGATCAAAGGCTTCAAGTCTGTCGTGTAGTTGGCGAGCTTTTCGAAGAGGACTTTCTGGGGAATGTTAGCCCTTAACATTCATGGAAGATGCGCAACCCTTGATTGATACGGACCGTCTCTTGCTCTGTTAATGGCCTCATTTTATCTAGGGATGGGTAATGCGACGAGCTGAACTGTGAAGACGTGTGTTGTAGGTATGAAGTACAGATTACAGCGGAGAGCTATCGTCGCAACATGGATGGTGGGGGTGTCAAGATGCTTCGTTTTGCTCAGCAACTTTCAACTCGCCGTTGGAAATTTTGGAGCTGGGATATCAGGAATCAAGCCGATTGGCCGACTGTAGCTTATCGTGTCTTTATCGCTGGCTAAATATGGGGCTTATGCGACAGGGGTCCTTCAATGTAGTCGATTAGGAACCTTGAAAACTTCTACATCCTAGTCACTCCCTGTCACCGCCCAACCATCAACGCATATATATATATCCCACTGCTAATGCTCAGAAAATGGCTTCAAGGCCGAGTAAAAAAAGGAAACTGACACCTCCACAATCGGAGGACGAGGGAGACTCACGGTCAGGTGCTAAGCTTCAAAGATCCTTTTTTCAGAATGCCGCGAAATGGGACCTTGTTGAAGATCGATATAAGGCACGAAAGGGTAAAAAGAAAGAGAAAGAGAACACCAGATTACCGGTGAAACGAGATGGGCGTATCCAAGTTGTCTCCACCCCCCTCAACGACCTTAAGGAAAGCGATGATGACTGGCTGGAAGACGAGGGAGACCGATCGGGAGTTGACGACGAAGAGGAGGAGCAGAAACCGCAGAAAGAACCTGTGATTCCTGTGAAGGAGCAGATCCGTAACGCGAAAGAAGAGCTGGCGAAAGTAGCCACAGCGCTCAATGAGGAACCTTACGAGAATGCGGGCGCATTCAAGGTCTTGACCAAGATTGGCGAATCCAATATTCCGGCTATCGTAACTCTCTCGCTGGTTACGCGGATGGCTATATACAAAGATCTTATCCCGGGATATCGGATTCGGCCCATCTCGGAAGCCGGCGCAGGCGGAGAGAAGCTCAGCAAGGAAGTCAGGATAATACAGACTTTTGAGCAATCGTTAGTTTCTGGTTACCAAGCTTATGTGAAAGAGCTCGCTCGGTACGCGAAGGCCCGAAAAGGTGAAGCTGGCGGAGATGGTATTGCGAGCGTCGCGATAACGTGTGCGTCGTCGCTTTTGACCACTCATCCTCACTTCAATTTCCGGTCAGATCTCATCAACATTTTGGTCTGGAAGCTGAGCACGCGCCGCATGGACAATGATTTTGAAAAGGCTATTTCAGCGCTTATTACCTTGTTTACCGACGATGAAGAAGGCCGCCCCTCGTTTGAAGTTGTCTCAACCCTCTGTCGAATGATGAAGGCGAAAGATTATCGCGTTCACGAAAGTGTTGTCAGTCTCTTTCTTCACCTCCGACTCCTCTCGGAATTTTCTGGCAAAGCATCAAACGATTCGGTCGATCTACCAATGGCAAGTCGGAAAAAGCAAAAGAAAGAATTTCGTACAAAACGGGAACGGAAACAGTAAGCAATTTCATATCTTTAGTTCTCTTTCTATCCGGATACGGGTAGCATGGGACCTGTTTCGCTTCGAATATGGTTTTGCATCTTCAGTTAGGATTAATTATGAACTACAATGACTGACTAGTTATTAGACTCAAGGAAGAAAGGGCGTTCCAGAAAGAGATGGACCAGGCAGACACAAATGTCCTTCACGAGGAGCGAGACAGGATGCAATCCGAGTGTCTGAAGGCAGTCTTCGCCACATATTTTAGGATTTTGAAGCTGAGAACACCTCATCTCATGGGTGCAGTGTTAGAGGTAAGAACCCATACAATTTACGACGTGACAGACAAGACTAACAAAAAGCAGGGACTCGCAAAATTTAGTCATCTTATCAACCAACAGTTCTTCGGTGATCTTCTCGAGGCCCTGAAGGATCTAATCCGGTATAGCAACGCGGAGGAAAACGCCAGCGAGGACCCCGAAGCCGCAGCAGAAGCAGAAGAAGATGACGACGAGCCAACCCGTAACCCGACGCGTGAATCCCTCCTCTGCACCGCAACGGCATTCGCCCTACTCGCCGGCCAAGACGCGCACAACGCCAAAGCAGACTTACATCTCGACCTCTCCTTCTTCACTACGCACCTCTGGCAGACACTCCCTCCCCACTCTCCCAAAACGCCGACCTCGAGCTCGGCGCGCGGTCGCTCCATCTACCTGACCCCGACGCGCCGCCGGGGTCCGCGAGCAAGCGACGCGCCGACACGAGCGGGAACAAAGTCAACCTGCAAACCACGACCGTCCTCTTAATCCGGTGTCTCACCGCGGTCCTCCTCCCGCCGTGGAACATCCGCTCCACGCCGCCCCTGAGACTCGCCGCGTTCGCCAAGCAGCTCATGACGACGTCGCTCCACGTTCCCGAGAAGAGTGCACAGGCGCTCCTCGCACTACTAGCCGACGTGGGCAACACCCACGGGCGCAAGATTGCCGCGCTCTGGAACACCGAGGAGCGCAAGGGCGACGGCGTCTTCAACGCTCTTTCCCAAAGTGAGGAGGGGAGCAATCCTTTTGCGACCACGGTTTGGGAGGGCGAGATTCTGAGGCGGCACTACTGCCCCAAAGTCCGAGACGCTGTAAAGATGATGGAAAAAAGTATCATGAGTAACAAGTAAACAAAGACCGCTGTTATGGAACTGCGCAAGAAAAAAGAGGGGCATGAAAGAAAGATAGATCGTATACCCAAGTTGAAGATGGTCCATAGCCTCGAGGAGCTGAGAAACTTGTATACTTAGTTTAACGCAGTGTATTTCTCGATTCATCACGATTCGTCAGGATCTAAATTTGTGTGATGCGACTGTTGTCTAATTTCCTATACTCCATGGTTTTCGTATTCATGCCCGACTAGAACATCAACTACAATGACTAGGGCAAAGGTCGGCCTCCCTCAAGCCTCCCCGCACGAGAGTCCAATTCCTGTCATTTGCTTCTCATATACAGATCGCGTCCTCTCGCACCTAGCCTACGAGCCCTTTTTTCAGGTAACCCCTCCCCCAATACTGTTTACATGGGCATATAGAGAGACAATGAAGTGCTTCGGCACTTTGTAGCCCAGTTAGCTTCGCCTGACCAATAGCTCGAGAAATGCAGATTGATCATATATAACTTACCAATAACGTTCGTTGACTCAACAAAACAACAAAAGAAATAGTAAGGGGTTAACAACCTGCTTAAGAGGGCAGTCTAAAACCATCAACAGGTTTTGAAGCGGAATAGGAGCAAGATGACAAGAATTACATCTGATATCGGCTCCCTGTAACATTTCCGGAGTCAAGCCAAGATCGTAGTATTGCACAAGGAGGTGTTACAGCGTCCATTGATTTGGTTGATTAGGCGGTGAGACATGGTCGTGACATATTTCCTTTCCTCCCTTCTTATTATTTCTTCCGCCTCTGGCGTGGCGGCGTAAGGGAAAGTCAAGGAAGGAAATACCTGAAATGCCATATCTATTCGCATCCAACGAAAAACAGCTGCCAAGCTTCTCATGATTGAGGTCACAGACAACTATCCTGGTCGAGACAAACTTAAGGAGTTGGCCAATGCCCTTTTAAGTCTAATCTTCAGGTCGATTCCACGGTTGGGAGAGCAGTCGATCGTCCTGCTAGGGACTACAGCCTAGGGTTCTTGGCACTAGCGAGAAGCCCTGAGGCCTGGTCCTTTCGTAAGTCCACTGGTAACTATCTCGACTTCCTTAACCGACGAAGGTGTACGCGACCGAGGTTTGAACGAAGCCTAAATAAAAAATTAATTAGTTGTTAAATTGGTATTACTTGAGCTGGAATCATCGTATCGGTTCCGTACCTGACTGCTGCCCACGGAACTGGCCCTCCCATTCTCGTTTGCAGGGTTCCACATTGAACTAGAAAGACCCTTTCGAGGATTAGCAGTCGTGGGTTTGGGTGCCTCGGGTAATGGATAGTCTGCCTCTCCCATCTCGATATCCTCTTGCTCTTCTGTTCGTTGAGCATGGAGGAGCTCCATACCCTGCAAAGTGACTGTCGGAGTCGATGAAGTTGCCTTCGGAACTGCCTCAGGCAAATCTTGGTTAGTCTTCTGATGTAGTGGCGTTCTGAAGGTCCCTGCACTATCGTTGTTGGGGGGGGTTTGAGAAGTATGGTGCGTTATTCAGTATTGGCTGTTGACCATCCAGCTGTTGAACACTTAGAGCTGAGCGAGTTATGGCGTGAGAATCTGCTGGTGGTGACATCGGTGGAAGCGGACGCTGGTAATTATGAAAGAACATAGCTGCTTCTGCCGTATGTAAGCTGATTATGTTCTTACCTGAGTATATTCGAATAAAGATTTTAGTCACGACGGAAAGCAATATCGGGAAGACCTTACTGAAAGGTGTTAGTAAAAAACAAATTTCTGAGTAAACTAGGTAGAAAAGGATTCTTGAGATGTTGAAATACCCTGGAGAATCATTTGTAGCCAGCTTGCCTTCCCAAGCAGGACGGGAAGTGGTGGGAATTCTTCCCCCTCGACCGCGATGCCCACCGCCATACCCGCCTCTGTTTAGGTCGTAAGTTACCTGCTGGCTTGGACGCCTAGGCGGCGGTGGTTGGTGATAGCCTTGGTATTGCGCTGCTGATGGTGCTTGGATATTTTCATAATCCACCCTTGCCACGCGGCGGGCCTTTCGTTTAGATGATTTAGATGGTTTAGATCTCCCGAACTCGGCCTGAAGCTGTCTAGCTAAGTTCAGATCGCCTTGGTTAGCCATGGCATGAGGCAGTGAAGATAGTTCCTGGGAATCTTGACGGTGGTGCCGCCCTGTCCTCTCAAGTTATGTCAGTACTAGGCAACTTGGGAGGATTTGTGAATGGTTGGTTGTCCAGTAGTCAAAGTATTGTGGTTTTAGCGGAGATCAGTCACTTAAAACAAGATAGCAGCAAACAATTTCGGTGTTTTCGAGGTGCAAAAAGAGCCACACCAAACATACAAAACTCCTGAAGGAAGTCTGCTTGCTACGCCTGCCATGAAGAATGCAAGCTGAAGGTGATGCCGATAATTAGAGATATGCAGGAAGAGTTTGGGAACACAACCGAATTTCCTTACCTGAGAGGAGGTGCGTAATAGGTATCGAGTAAACCAGAAGTAGACGGGAAGAGAGGCTATGGAGATGGCGGACGTGTAGAAACTTGCGCTGAGAAAAGGGAACTGTAAAAAGAAATAAATGTTATTTAGGTAGAGAGAGTCTCAAACAGCAGCCTTAGGTCTCCCACGCGCTTTTTGTGGAGGTTGGATGGGGAAGGTCCCGGGCAACAAGTATGTAGGCAGGCACTACCTGGGTACGGCTCCTTCTAATCACAACTCTGGGCCAACTGCAACATCAACACCAATAATATTAGCAACTTATTGTAAGTTATAGGCGTCCTGAAACGACCCGCAGGAACCAGCCCTAGAATAGTACAAGGCATGAAATATATCGAGAAACACAAAAAGTGGCATGGGTTGCAAGAGAACATTAATATATAATTACAACTAAACAAGTTGAGCATCACATTGGTAGAGAGACTTAGCAGAGAAATGTCCACCTACTTCCCATGACCGAGTATTGCCACGAGTGGCATTATAAACCCTTAATGATA